>CM035592.1:115491052-115697421 GCA_020423425.1 Chrysopa pallens
AAAAAATACTAAAATTTAAAAACTTAAAATATTTTTACATATGGTATATAAAGCTATTTTAAACTCCGGATTAAAGAAATTAATTTGATTAAAATTTGATTCTACATGTTAAAACTTTTTTATTATATTCTAGTTTTTTTAATATTTACTAAGCAATCTTTAATATGCAACCCAAATTATTTTTATCCATTTATTGATAACAGAAATTGAAAAGATTTAATTGCCAAATATAATAACCGAATTTAATATCGAAAATATTTGTCTTTTCAAAATCGAAACAAATTACAAGAAATATTATAAAATTTATTATTCCGTTACCCAACCTTCGTAATAATACATTTATTTAGCATATAAACGTTTTACCAATCTCGTTTAAAATGGCTACCAGTTTTTCGAAAAAAAAATTACGAAATAGACCAAGACCAAGTTGGAAAATTTCAAATGGCACTATACACCTATCAATACGTTTTATGATATATTTTACTGAATTTTTTTATATTGGAATCAATGATGTAATCTGGTTTTAAATTATTTAATACAGTCATTGAGTATTTTTACTTGGAAATTTTTCGGTATTTTTACTTGGAAATTTTGAAAATTTGCTATTTTATAGATTTTGACGTGCTCTTTCAGAATTTCAACTTTGCCATCTCGTATCTTTGCCGCTCGCGTCGCCATATTGTACTGGAAAAACATATCTATACAAATAATTGTAGAGAAAATTTCCTACAATTTATGCCATGACCTTTTTTTCCATAATATTCATCATATTTTATATTTTGCAAAAATAAAATATGATTTGTGACTGTTTTATCTTTTATACTATTTATGGAGTATATTTGTCGTGAAATTTTTCCTTGTCTTGGTTTGAAGATGTAAATGTTTGGATGCGTTGATAGCGCCGTCAAATGAACGAGGAGATATACATCTTAACCGACAACTACTACAAAATTAAATGCCGATGAAACGATTATTGCGGTATTAATTATTAACGTATCTGCATCTTCGGTGGCTTGTTTAACCATAAAGTGTTCAGCTTGAAATTTTGTCTTCAACATTCTAATGAGGCGGTTCTTGTTCGCATAATTCTCCAGTATTGTGTTTGTGGGTTCCGAAATAAATGAGAAACCTTGGTTAATAATTAATTCAATATGTTTATTATTTTAAATGTTAAAAACTTTACAGTGACCGTACAATAATTATATTCCGAAGTATATATCTTCTCCTCATATATATATTTTGCCCGCTAATGCGCAAGTCCTTAAACTAATATGTCCGCCTTCCTTATGCGACACCACATTACACAACACTGCACTATACACTTACACTGTGTTCACAATGTCGTTCATAACACTTCTTCCCTCCTAAGAAATTTAATTGTTCCGTATGTGTTTACAACAAAATACAATGTCTACATTTACATTAAATTTCATGTTACAATTTCCTTAAAATTATTTGAATTTATAAATTGAGTTTTTCAGGAGGTTTTATTTTTCGTACAGATTTCCGTACTTCCTGATTTTCATTTGTATTTGAATCAGTAGAGGGTAGATTCGAGCGATTTTCGTTTGCTGTGTTTTCATCAACATCATTTTCTTGATTATTACAGTTTTTATTTGTAGTATCAACAACTTTATTCTCAGGATAATCTGAATAATACGAAATTCTAGATTTGTCCACCGGCGATTTGACATCATCACCTACTTCACGCATTTGATCGATGTGTCGATCCCACACCCTCCCGTCATCTAAATTGACTTTATAATGGAGATTTCCTAATTTTTTTATTACTTTTCCAAACACCCATTTCCTATCACGATTTATACATTCGCGAACCGCGACTTTTTTGTTTACCTCGATTGATCGAATATTTTTAAAATTTTCATTTGAATGTTTTACCGTATTTAACTTTGGTATCATGGTATCAAGTCGTGTTCTAAGATTTCTATTTAGCATCAACATCGCAGGAGACTTTCCCGTCGCTGGATGTATTGATGTACGATACATTAACAAAAAGTTTTGTAAATTACGTTCCGTTTCGGATTCCGTATTTGAAATGTATTTTAATTTTTGTTTCATCGTTTGTACATATCTTTCCGCCTGTCCATTCGTAGCAGGATGGTATAGCGATCTCATTTTATGGATAATTCCATTTTGTTTAAGAATTGTTTTAAATTCTTCACTTGTAAACTGCGTCCCGTGATCGCTTACTAAAACAGCAGGTAACCCGAACCTTGAAAATATGGTTCGACAAACTTTAATGGTAGTTTCCGTCGACATATTCGGAACTATCATTATTTCAGGCCATTTTGTGAATGCGTCAATTAATAGAAAAAATAATTTTCCTTTGTAAGGACCAGCAAAATCAACATGAACTCTATCAAATGGTTTACTTGGAGTATCCCATTTATGTATTGGAACTTTAGTCGGGTTTGGTCGTGTTAATTGACAGTTAGTGCAATTTTTTACTAATTTTTCGATATCAGAATCGATTCCTTTCCACCAGCAATACGTTCTTGCTAATGACTTCATACGACTTATACCAAAATGCCCGCTATGAATTTCCATCAATACTTTTTTACGAAAAACGACTGGTATATACACCCTAGTTCCCCGCATTATACAATTTCGTTGTAACGAAAATTCCGTTTGATCAATTCCAAACCTATACGTAGCATTTACTATTTTCCCATTTTTTAAACCGTTTATTAGTATTTTTACTGAATCGTCTTTTAAAGTTGCCATTGCTAATTCGTCCGCATTTACCGGCATTGTATTAATTTGAGATGATTCAATTAAATCTACTTCATCTACCTTAAAATTTGGTAATTCTTTACAAGGTAGTCTAGACATACAATCAGCATTACAATGCTCACGCGTATTTCTATATTTAATGTCAAAATTAAATCCTGATAAGAATGCTGCGTAGTGTAACATTCGCGTTGCTGATAGTATCGGCAAGCCCTTCCTTGGCGAAAAAATCTGCATGAGTGGTTTATTATCCGTTAAAAGTGTAAAATGTCTACCGTAAAGATATGTGAAAAACTTTCTTACACCGAAAACTATTCCGTATGCTTCCCTATCTATTTGTGAGTACCTCTGTTGCGTCTCATTTAGTGTTTGTGATGCATACATTATGGGTTTTTCACCGTCTTTAGTGACATGACTTAAAACTACCCCCACTCCGTACGGGCTTGCATCCGTGGATAAAACCACTGGTAATTTAGGATCATAATGTGTTAAAACCCGATCCGATTGCATTTCTCTTTTGGTCTGTAGAAATGACTTTTCACATTCGTCGTTCCAATTAAAAGGAACATTATCTTTAAGTAAATTATTTATTGGATATAAAACTGTACTTAGATTTTTGAAAAATCGACCGTAATAATTTATTAAGCCTACTAAAGATCGAACTTCATCTTTGTTTTTTGGGCTAGGCATTTCCGATATTGCCAGTATTTTGGATTTCATTTTATGGATTCCAAATTCATCAATTATGTATCCGCAATATTCGATTTGTTTTTTAAAAAGTTCACATTTATTTATGTTAACCCGCATATTCCATTTATTTAGTGTTTCAAATACTAAATTCAAACGTTTCATATGAATTTGATCATTTGGTCCCGTGACATTTATGTCGTCTAAAAAGACAGAGACTCCCGGAATATGTTGTAAAATAGATTCTATGAATCGTTGCCATAATGCTGGCGCAGAAGCCACCCCGAACATTAGTCTTGTAGATTGATATAACCCCTTATGCGTACTAAGCGTTAGTAATTCGCGAAATTCATTTGATACCGGTAATTGAAGATATGCTTTAGATAAATCTATTTTTGAAAATCGTTTGCCCCTACTTAAACTTGTAAATAATTCTTCGATTGTGGGTAACGGATGCTCATCAATTACTAAATAAGGGTTAATCGTAATTTTGTAATCACCGCA
Source organism: Chrysopa pallens (assembly GCA_020423425.1). Taxonomy (NCBI): domain Eukaryota; kingdom Metazoa; phylum Arthropoda; class Insecta; order Neuroptera; family Chrysopidae; genus Chrysopa; species Chrysopa pallens. Next base: position 115,494,995 of record CM035592.1, read on the forward strand.
TAGTCTAATTTTATTTTTAGATTTAATGACAGGGACAATTGGAGTAGCCCACTGGCTTGAATCAACTTTAACTAAAATACCATCTTTTACTAGTTTTTCAAGTTCAGACTCAACCATTGGCCTCACTGCAAAAGGTAGCGATCTATGTTTACGAAAAACAGGACTTACTCCGTTTTTTAAACACAGTTTCGCCTCATAGTTAGGAATTTTACCAAAATCACTCGAAAATACCCTCGGATATTTGATTTTTAATTCTGTCATAATATCTGGAGTACTTGAAATTTTATTTACACTTTGTTCATTTCTTAAAAATAAAGTTTTATTAACATCAATTCCTAATGTTCTTATCCAAGTTCTGCCAACTAGCGGTTGTTTATTATTTTTAATAACATAAAGTTTTAATTTAAATTCATTGCCATTTGAATTTTTTACATTAACAATACTGTATCCCAATAAATTCAAATTAGTCCCACAGTAACTAATTAATTTCAAGTCACTTGGAAAAATTTTTTTATTTTTAAAGTATAAAAAAAAATCTTTAGCACAAATTACTGAGTTCTTTGTGCCTGTATCAATTTCAAAATCAATAAACTTATTTTCTATATTAATATTTGTAAATAACTTTTCGTCTTCATTTTTGATTGAATTTATGCTAGTACTTTTTAATGAACATATAAAATCCGTATTTTCGTCAATGCAATTTGCCTCAAATTTAGTATTCTTTTTATCATTACTTTTTTTACAAACCCGGCGTAAATGCCCTTTAATTTTACAATTTGAGCATATTGCATTTACGAATTTACAATTATTAGCATAATGATTACCATCACAACGATAACATTTAACATTACATTTTGCTTTTTGTTTATCGTTAGACTTAACAGTATTATTATTAGAAAAATTACCTTTAGTATTGTTAAATTTCTTTTTTGTATTATGGTTCAACTTACAAACGTCTTCTTCCGGTTTGTTTTGTATACTTAATGCCGCTCCTCCCGCTTCTGAAGCTTCCGAACTCATGGCAATTTCCAATGCTTTTTCCAGTGTTAAATCTTTTCTTTCCAAGCATCTATTTTGTGCACCTTTATTTCGTAAACCAAATACTACTTGATTTCGTAGGGCAGTATTTAAATATGTTCCAAAACCACAATTTTTTGCAATTTTCCGCAATGCTGCCAAAAAACTTTTGACAGATTCTCCATGTTCCTGTTTTCTTTTATAAAAGTTGTAATTTTCCACAATTTCTAATATTTCAGGACCATAATGTTTATTTAATATTTCCGTGATCTGGTCATATGTTTTCACGTTCGGTATAATTGGAGCTATTTCAATTTTAAGCAATTCATATGCTTCGATTCCCATATAATGTAGTAAATATTGTACCTTTTTATCTTCAGCAATTTCATAGATTTTAAAAGCTTGTTCAAGCCTCTCCAACCAAGTTTCCCAATTTCCATCTTTATGTGAAAATACTTCAATTGTAAAATTGACGTGTTTAACCAAAGCCATTGTAAACACAATTTTAATTTGATACTACAACTTCAACAATTCTTTTTCATATATTTCCATACATAAATTGCATAATATATTTAGCACGTGTTTTTTGAAAAATGCGTCGTAACTTTATTTTTTTTTTTATCTTTTGGTTATATTTTTACGTAATCCATAATCATCTCGTCGCCAGTTTATTGTGTTTGTGGGTTCCGAAGTAAATGAGAAACCTTGGTTAATAATTAATTCAATATGTTTATTACTTTAAATATTAAAAACTTTACAGTGACCGTACAATAATTATATTCCGAAGTATATATCTTCTCCTCATATATATATTTTGCCCGCTAATGCGCAAGTCCTTAAAATAATATGTCCGCCTTCCTTATGCGACACCACATTACACAACACTGCACTATACACTTACACTGTGTTCACAGTGTCGTTCATAACATCCAGGAATTTACTATGTGACACAGTTGGCGTCAGTGTTTCGTCAAAAAGTAAGTCTACTGAAGCAGTTTTTCGGGGGAACGGTTTTTCGTGATTGTCGGGACTTTCTACATATTTGGTGCTACATGTTAATACATCTTCTGCATATCCGTCAAATACGATAATGGTATTAGAGATATAATGCGATCTGACGTAGGTAATGTATTTGTAGGGACATTTAGTTACTAGTGATAATTGAGTGAAGTTGGTATAATTCAGGACAACGACATGAATAAGAAAAAGAGAAATGGCGTCGTTCATGTTGAGTGGTTCACAGTGATTCATTAGTGTATCGAAATGAATGAATATATTATTGTAGGATGGATTTATGTTATAATTTATAAAATGCGAAGAAGAAATAAATAATTTGTAATTAATATAAAAATAATTATTTCATACATAAAAACCCTACAAATTTAAGCTTTATCTATAATACACCATCTTATATACTAGTTACATCGAGATAACAATTTTTTATGATCGTTTGAAAAATGGAAAATTTAAAATAAAAAACTTGAGAGAATACTTAACCTATGCGGATGGATAGGCCATCCCTATAACTAACTTAAAAATAAATAAATAACATAAAAAAAATATATACAATTAAGATTACCCCGGAATTAGGTGCAATCGACAATGCACCTGCAATGGGAAATTTTCTTAAAGAGAAGCGCACGTGGGTCGAATTGACCCAATTTGCTGATTTCCGGGAAAGGATTGTTACGGTAAGATTGGAAAAAGGATTTTGAGGTTGATAGGATAAAGTTGTGGATAGTTGGATGCCCAGTTTCGCTTCGGACGGAAGACGGAAAGGTATTTTCGAGATCACTCGAAGGCAACGATTTTGGAATTGCTGCCTCTTCGTGATACGCGAATATGCAACGTTAGTCCATATAGGGGCTGCGTACGTGAACTTGTAAAGTCGATGCTTTAAATGTTCGTCCAGTTTACCCTTGGTGCTGAGTAATGGATATAATCCTGCAAAGGATGCGTTTCCCAGGGCCAGGTGCCTTTTGGCGTTCCGCATCCAGTTCAACTGCCTTTGGAGGGGTACTCCCAGATACACAACACTCTGAGTTTGCTGGATTTGTATGTCAAACATCTTCAATCCTAGTGCTAGACAGAAAACTTATGCTTTCGAGTGAAAAGAATAGACTGGCTCTTGGTAGGGTTGATTTTGATTTTTCATAACTTGAAATAGCTTTCAAGAATGGACAATCGGGATTGTAGGCTAGTCGAAATTTTTTTCGGTTACCAAGAGGAACAATAGATGGATTTCAGTTGCTCTCTCGGGATACCGTTAATATAATATAAAAAGAGGTTGGATCCAAGCATGGGGCCCTGAGATACACCAGCTTTGACACACTATTGCTTCGATGTACTTTGTTGGATGTGGATTTGGGATTTACAGTTGGACAAATAGGAAATTAGGAATTTTAGGATGTAGGTTGGTATTAAATTTGGAAAGTTTTTGAATGAGTCCATTGTGCCAAACCATGTCGAAAGCTTTTTCGATGTCCAAAAGGACCATACCTGTAGATTTATTCCAGTTAAATCCGGTATCAATATAGTCAGTAAGACGGTGAAGATGGCTTACTATGGAGTGGTTCGATATGAAACCAAACTGTTGGGGGATAAGCTGTCTGTCAGTATCTTCATGCGACTGCAGCGGATTTAAATCTACTTTCTCCATGACCTTGCTGAGAGATGGCAGCAAGCTTATGGATCGGTGGCTTGACGGCGAATATATATAACTGAGCTGAACTACCGTCTTCCGAGGAAGATAGCGGAGCACAATGTTAGTTATTCCATCGTCACCAGTAGATTTCCATCATTTAAGTTTCCTTAAATTCCTGGATACCACAGATGTAGTAGGAGGGATCGTCTAGGTACACAACAACGAAGTGGGTTCTCACAATACGATAAATATCTCTTCCCTGTAAGAGTCTATCTGGGGGGTTATATATAAATGTGACTTTATAATTACCACAATTAGCCGAGAAGAGAATGGAGACGGCCGTCCTCGGGGAGTAAGATACCATGTTTGACATCGTGTCTAACAAGAAAGGCAACCCCACCACCATCTGATGGCGCAGTCACGGCGATAGGTGAAGCATCCAGGGATACTTATTTTCTTATCCGGCTTTAACCATGTCTCCAGATGGCTGCAACATGGATTTGATGCTGCTCAAGGAATGATTGAAGCTCAGGTAATTTGCGTAGAAGACTTTAAGAGTTCCATTGCAAAAAGCGAATCTGAGATCTACCGGAAGAGAGATAACAGGTCATTTTCGAATAAATGATCAGTCATCTCGAAGAACTTTTCTTCGTAGGATTTAAAGAGTTTTCTTCGTAGGATTTACAAGATCTCCATGCACTCCACTTTAATCCTGAGTTTCAAGAGGCCCATGAAGTCAAGGAGTTTAGAACCACCAGTTTCCAATGGAGGTCGAACTGGTGAAGATTCTAAATCCTCGAAGAATGAGTTGAGTGGGGAAATGGGGTTATTACACACAGTGTCTATTACCTCTCTTTCCGTCCTCTTCCTAATTGTCCACGGGTTTGAAGTGGGTAAAGGCGCTGGGATGAACTTCTGTGTCGATGGCGTCGCTGGTTGCCGATTAGCTGCTGCTACTTGGCTATGTGTTGATGGTCTGCTTCCAAGCTGTTGGTTGGCTGCTGGGCCTCTGCTTGGACCGTTGACCTCTCTTGATCGAGGGATGGCCAAGAAATCCCTCACCTGAAACGATGTTGGTTGGCATTGCGGCCTTGAGCCTCGCTTTTGCAGCTCGAGATGCTGCTACGCATGTCTTGCGAGCAGGACAGTCCATGGCACTTGTCGGATGCGCAGCGCAGCAGTTGCAGAACTTTGCAGGCTCCGACCGTGGGACCAAGCATTTGTTTGAAGCGTGGTTTTTACCACACTTCACACAACGTACGTTTTCACGACAGTTCCATGAACCGTGCCCATATACTTGACACCGGTAGCACTGTACAGCACCCCGTTTATTTATGAATTTTTCCATACTACATGGAACGCCGCAAATCCGTCTGAGGTTGAGGACGCTTTGGGCTTGTGACCCCGTTACAAATTGTACAAGGTGAGACACTCGAAAGAAGCATAATTTTCTGTGGTTTAAAGCCATACCTTTTTAAACCTTCGGCCACCATGTCAGAATGATGTCCCCCTTGATTTCATAGAAATGGAACGGCATTTGAATTTCTTCAAAGCGTTTTTTCATTTAGTATAATCACGATCTGAGTTGCAATGGACACTAATTGTTGTGGCACCAAACGTGAACCTGAAGATCCCAATAGCTGCTGCTTTTATTGCTTCCTCTACCTTTTGAAAGCTTGTGAGTGCCATATTCACTACGATTGGGCTTGGCTTCTTCGAACGAGCTGCTAATGTTGTCGGAGATGTCCATTAGTGGTCCATATTTTTTGGGGACCTCAGTCGCCAATATTTAAGTGGACGGTGCATCGTTTATTGTTTTTCTGCTCCTTTTCCTTGGTGGAACGTGCCGGAACTCTTCCTTCATTGGTGTTGATGGTGGTGCTGATGCTGTTGATGCTGATTCTGTTGGTACTGTTAGTATCGTAGGTGGTACTACTATCTTCTTCGGTTTTGTGGGCACCATGTTTGAAAGTAATTCCAATCTATAAATCAGAAGAAAAATACATTAAAATTAAAATGAAATTTAAATAAATGAATAATTTTTTTTTTTTTTTTTTAATAAATTTTTTATTTTTGTTTTTTTGCCCCAATTTTCTAGATCAAATTATTTTGTATTTTTATAAATACTTATTTCGACTACAAAGTAGTCATCATCAGTATGAATTAGCTAGTTGTAATGATTCTCTGAGGAGATGTTACTCGTTGCTAATTTGGTGACGGTTTGCACATTTGTTTGTTGGTGTATGCGTAATTTATACTTTCCAAGTATCTATCAAATTGCTACGTCAACCAATCAGCATTAATCATCTGTTTGGTGTTCGGCCAATGATATTGAAGTATTGGACCACGTGATTTTTCCAATTAAAAATCTCAAACTAAAAATTGAACGTACAAAACTAAAAATGTTGTAACTTCAAATGGGTTAAAGGTTTTTTTAAACTAAATAGTACATGAAAATATAGATGGTAAAACAGAAATAATTTTAATGATAATTTAAAATTGTTATTTGTCAAATACGTATTTGATTATTTCAACGAAATAAAAAAATACTTATAGAACTTAAGTATTTCTTAACTAAATTGAAAAAAATATTTGTGTATAAGATAAATAAATAAAACATTCATGGAAATTTTGTAGTATAAACAATTATTTATATCGAACAATTGAATGCTGTTCGTTATTCACGCTAAAACTCGAGAATGGCTGGACCGATTTGGCTAATTTTGGTCTTGAAATATTCGTGAAAGTTCAGGGAAGGTTTAAACGGTGAGAAACATAAATAATAAGTAAAGGAAAATACTATGTGCTTGACACACGCGTGGTGGCGCGACCTCTTGACACATTTCCCATGATGCATTGTAGGATTGAAATACCTTCTTATATATAATCTTATGTGTTACATGAAAAGTTTATTTACCGACTATAGTGAATTGAGTGAGGAGTGAGTTGTTGTTATTGGAGATGGAACAAGACACCGTGCTGCAGGTATTGGCAACATTAAATTAGAATCATTTAATGGACAGTCATGGGTTGTAACAACTCTCAATAATGTACCAAGTATGATTATTAATTTATTTTCGGTTAGATGTGCTACTGATAAAGGTTATGTTATGATGACTGACAAAGATAAGTGTAAATTTATTAAAAATAATGAAACAAGTGCTGTTAGAAGTGGAAAACTGTATGAGATGAAATTTATTACCTAACCTACGTTGTCAGAGTGGCATGAAAAACTAAATCATCAAAATATGGATCAAATAAAGAAGATTTTGAAGAAAAATAATATTGGAGTTCCAGATGGTGAAAATATTTCGTGTATTGGATGTTTAAAAGGTAAACAGCACAGAAGTTCATTTGGAAAAAGGGTTCGATTAGGATATCCAGGGCCCCTCGATTTTTTTATGAATTTTGGCAAAACAAGCCAAAATAATACGAAAATGAAGAATACTAACTTTCTTGTTTTCGCCTATTTTTCGTTTATTCACAGGTTGAACGTAGGGGCCAAAAACCAACCCGACCCGTGCAAAATATACCCCACAAATCTATGGGTAGTTTAATCACAGGTTGAACGTAGGGGCCAAAAACCAACCCGACCCGTGTAAACTACACCCCACAAATCCATGGGTAGTTTAATCACATATTGAACGTACAGTTGAATGTTAATATTTCATAATAATAAAAAATATCATGAATAATAATCCCCAATAATTATAACAAAAAATTAATTTTTAAAACATTTTGACATTTAATGTTAATATTTAAAACATTTTGACATTGTACAGCACTTCATTTTAAGAAACTTTTTTTTTTAATGTTTGCTATAATATTTCAAAATAATGTTACTTAGTTATTTTTTTCTCAGTCAAATATATATGATAAAAATGGCGTGAATAAGCAAGAAAACTGATTAAAATAAAAGTGTTTATTTCGTTTAAATAAATTGAAATTTTGGTTGTTAATAACTGAAATTTTATTAATTGTAACAACAAATAGTAATTAAATCTTGTGAAATGTGTTAAATTGTGGTTATTTTGTGAAATAAACGTAAAAAATATAAGGTTATTTTGGGGTATATTTTCGAAAAAAAAGTTCGATAACTCGAAAAATAGGTGAAAACAAGAAAGTTTGTATTCTTCATTTTCGTCTTATTTTAGCTTGTTTTATCATAATTAAAAGTCAAATCGAGGGGCCCTGGATATCGTAATCGCCCCGTTAACTAATTCATGTTGATGTATGTGGTCTAATGGAAACTAAATCTATTGGAAACTCAAGATATTTTCTATTAATTAAAGATGATTGGTCAAATTACAGGACTATTTATTTTATGAAAAATAAATCAGATAATTGAAAAATTGAAGATTTTTATAAGCTATCTGAAAATGAAACTGGAAATAAAATTAAAATTATAAGATCTGATAATGGAACTGAATTTATTAATAAAGAAGTTAAAAAAATTATTTGAAGAAAATGGAATCCAGCATCAGACAACAATCAGTTATACTCCGAAGCAGAATGGTAAAGCTAAGCGAGAAATGAGAACTTTGGTAGAAGCAGCAAGAACTATGATGCAAGCAAAATATATAGAAAAGTATTTATGGGCTGAAGCAGTAAATACAGCGGTCTTTGTTATTAATAGAACTGGAAAGAGTAAATTAGAAAATCAAACTCCTTATGAAGTCTGGACTGGTAGAAAATTTAAAATAAGTGATTTAAAAGTATTTGGTTCAAAAGTTTTTGTACATACTCCAAAACAAAAACGTTTAAAATGGGATGCTAAAGGTGAGGAAGGAATTTTTGAAAATACAAAAGTATACAGAATTTATCTACCAAGTAAACGATCAATAGAAATTAAACGTGATGTAACATTTATTATTAACAACAAATAATTAGTTAATAATTTTGTCAAACTAAATAATCAAGAAGAAACTGTATTGCAAGAAGAAGTAAGTTTACCTGAAGAAATTACACTGCAAGAAGAAGAAACGTTAATACATAGTGACAAAAGTGAAAACGAACAATTATTTAGTGATTTAGAAGAAGAATTAGAAATTGAAAATGAACCGAAGAAAAGAAATCGAAAAACACCTTATTGGTTTAAAGATTATGTAACAAGTTTTATAAGTATAAATAATGAACCAAAAACTTATGCTGAAGCTATAGCAAGAGATGATTCAGAAAAATGGTCAGAAGCAGTTAAAAAGGAATTAGAAGTTTTAAGAAATAATAATGTATGGATTGAAGACAAGTTACCTAAAGACAAGACACCAAATGGATATTCAAAATTAAATCAAACGAAGATGGAAATATAACTTATAAAGCAAGGTTAGTAGCTCGTGGTTTTGAACAACCAGATAATTTAGATGAGAGTGAAATTTATAGTCCAGTTGCTAAATTAACTACTGTACGAGTACTTATTGCAGTGACAACTAAATTAGGGCTATTGGTAAATCAAATAGATGTAAGAGGTGCCTTCTTATATGGTAAAATCGATGAAGTTGTGTACATGTTGCTGCCTGATGCAGTTCAGTGGGAAACTAAGATTGTCAAGTTACTAAAATCTATTTATGGTTTAAAGAAGTCACCAAGGTATTGGAATGAAACATTTGATGAGGTGGTAATTGAGGAAGGTTTTGTAAAAACTAAAAATGATCACTGTTTGTATATCTTAATCAAAGGTTCAATTAGTTTATATTTATTATTGTATGTAGATGATCTATGACTTTGTGGTAATGATGAAAATGAAGTAAATGCAGTAAAATCAGTGTTAAAAAGTAAGTTTGAAATGAAAGATTTTGGTTTAGTTTCTGATTTTCTTGGTATTAATATACAGCTAAATGTTGATCAAAAAATAATTGTATTAAAACAAAGTAAATATTTACAGAAAATTTTAGAAAAATTCAACATGACTGAATGTAAAGAAATGTTGAGTCCTATGGATCAAAAATTTAAATTTGATTCATTATTAAATGACACGAAAGATAAATTTTTAGAAAATAAATGTAGACAACTAATAGTAAGTTTAATTTATGCAGTATCTGGTTCTAGACCTGATCTGTGTGCATCAGTATCTTTCTTAAGTCGTTATCAAGTAAATGCAAATGAACAATTATACAAAGCGTTAAAAAGAATTCTACGTTGTGTAAAAAATACTTTAAATTTGAATTTGGTTTACAAATGTAATGAAAATGAATGTATTGTTGGATATGTTGATGCTGACTGGGGAGGAGATTGTAACGATAGAAAATCTACTTCAGGCTATTGTTTTAAAGTTTTTGGATGTACTGTTGGTCTTGTAAGAAACAAGCTTGTGTTACATTATCCTCAACAGAAGCAGAATATGTAGCTTTAAGTATGACAGTGAGTGAGGCATGTTGGCTTAAAAGTTTATTGTTGGATTTTAAAATACCTAATTTGATTAATAATCCAGTGATTATTTATGAAGACAATCAATCGGCTTTTAAAGTAGCTAAAAATCCAGAGCATCATAAAAGACTAAATTACATTGACATTAAATATCATTTCATCAGAGAAAAAATAGCAGAAGGTTTAATTAATATTAAGTACATTAATACTAATGAACAAATTGCAGGTATAGAATTGTTTTTTAAATTTAGAAATGAATGTGGGCTTGAATTGTCATAAAATATTTTATTGAGGGGGTGTGTTGAAATAAAAGTATTTTATTAAGTAGGTGTGAGTTGGTAGTTGCTAAACAACTAAAATATTGAAAGTTTTTTAATTGAGTTACTGTTTGAGTTTTGTTTAATCTGTTGAATTGTAATGATCTATGTATTGATATTATAATAATTTTATAATAAAACTACTTAAAACTATTTAATAATTATTGAATCTATTAGAAAATAACAATTTTGGATACAAGTATTCAGTAGTATTATATAGTATTTGTATAATTCATCTAATTTAATGTATTAACTTAACAAAAAATAGGCGATTTGAAGGAAGAGCAAACGTTATTTATGTAAAGAACAATCACAAATGGATATTTATTGTCCAATAATGACAAAAAATCTTTAAAAAATAGATTTGGGTGACCAATTTTAGGGTATATTTTTAATTAATTTTTTTTAGCAAAATAAGAACAAATTATTGTTTACAGGGAGCGACATATCACAATAATAATTAAGAAATTTGAAATAAAAATTTTAACCTCTTCACTCCTGGTGTCCAGTATACTGGACAAAAATTTTTGTACTACCCTCACTCCAAACTCTGAAATAATCATATTAAAATTTATTTTTCGATTAAATCATTTTTAAAACAGGGTTCTGATGATGTAATAAAAAAAAAATCATTTTTGAAATTTTTGACTGTTTTTGTGTTTGTCCAGTATACTGTACAAAAGTTGTCAAGCGTAGTAATAAAAATGCTAAATCAACATTAAATATTTTATTACTGTAAAAAAACTAAAAAGGTACATAAGGTTTTGGTAACAAAATATGAATTCTTTGGTTTTAACAAATACTATTTATACGAATTAAAAAAAAAAAATTATTTTACGTGATAGTCTCTAAAACAATTTCTATCTCTTGTGAGGCAGAGATGAATATCACATTTAGTGCACTTATAATAATATTTTCCGGATTTGACTGCGGGTTTTTAGCACCTAGACGCATCTATTTTACTATGATGCATTGGAACATGACCAATTGTATCATATCTAATGCCATCCGCTGGTCGAACTTCACTGAATTTACGCTTCAGCGGCAGAGGTGAGGAAGATGTACTTGCTCTTGAGGACCTTCCACGCGGGTGGAGAGCATACGGACCTTGAATCAAAAACTCTGCAATTTGAATTTTGAAACGCATTAGATCCATTTGATTTTTATTATCTTCACCCATAGCTTTGGAATCAGTTTTGTATTCGATCCATGAGTTTACTATGGCCAAATCAACTGCGTGAAATATCATCCTCAATGGCCACTTTTTTGATCGAATATAAATTCGAAATAAACTTAGAAATCTATTGCATAAATACACCCCTTCCATTCCTCTTCGAGACATTTTCTGAATAATGAATTAAAATTACTATGTACTCTGTTAACTACTTATGTCCAGTGTACTGGACATTGAATTTTCATACGAGAAAAAACAAATGAAAAACTTACTTACACGTTTTTTTGTTGTTCTAAAGGCAGTCGGGTTTAACAATCAAGTTTGAACCCATATTTTCGAAACGAGATTCAACATTTAAAAAATGTAGATGTTTATATCGGTTCATAGATGAAATAAGTAAGCAGATATAATATAATTTTACCGATCTGTTGGTAAATACGGTTGTAAAAAGGCGAAAAACATCTGTGTCCAGTATACTGTACATTGGTAATTAAGAGTTGTAAAAATTTCAAATAAATCAGGAGTGAAGAGGTTAACGAGGCTAAATTTTGTAACGTTACATTAATAATTATTTTTTTAATTTTTTTTTCCTGGCTTCAGCTACTTTCAGATATATAACCATTAAGTAGAGGGGATTATTATTTTTATACAACAACAGTACAAAGTACTGCTAGGTGGTCACCAATCCAAATATTGACTGTGACTGCTGCTTAACTTTATTGATTTGTCAAAGTCTGTAATTACGTTACGTCAGTCCGGGGTCTAAATAATTCTTCATACAAAATACAATACTGTATTTTGTATGTATTGTAAGACAACGCCATCTTTTATGTATAGAAACCACTAAAAAAATTTGTAATCAGGTTTTAGTATTGGGGATGGGTATAAAAACTGTAAAAATAGCATACTATGATCGTATGTATGTTGTTGAAATGAGACCATTGGTTAGACTACGTATCTAAAAAACATATTATAAAGAGAAGTTACCATAGATATAAGCGATATGCTGTGTTTTTTATATACAACAACATTGTTTATGGTTGGTAAAACTGTAATTTACTAAAGCATATATTTAATATTCCTATATTGCTTGCTCCCGTAAACAAAAAACATTTGTTTATGTCAATATATTGCATTTCAATAAAGTCATTGTTTGTGTAAGAAATTATTTTTATTATTTAAATTATTTATCATCATTTTTAACAATTATTTCATAATTGCTAGACATTTAAAATTTTCATTTTTAAAATATTTTATTTTTTATTTTTACTAATATAAGCCAGTACTTACGATTATACAATATAATAAAATAATGTAAACATTCGGTATTTCAGTTTGAGTCACAATTTAACAGGTTATTATACTGTTGCCATTTGGATCAGGGTATATTCAGTAGCATTTATTACATGGGGTAATTTAAATAATTATTCATCTTTTATGTCATTCTGACCACGAATTTTATTATTAATAAGTAAAAATACAAATAAGTTTTCCTCTTTGATATTTTATTTTTAATGATCTCGCAAACTTCAATTAACAAACACTAGAGAGCACTTTTATCGACAAAAGTGTAGCTGCAGTTCCTGTATGATTCCTATATGCTACTGACTAGCTTCAGAATAATCAGCTGATTGTAATGTCGATTTGACAGATTAAAAAATTTTTTTTAATAACAAATTGTATTGTCCAGTTATAAACATAGAATATATTACCTGTTATAAACAAATAACAAAGTATTGGTAAAATGGCTGACGTTAAATCATTGGAACATCCAACGTTGAAAGTAATTATTAAAAATAATTTAAAATATCTAAATGTAATACATAATAAATTTTATCTAGGTTCCGTATGAATTTTTAAACAAAAAATTTCGATCTTCACAAAAATCGGTGGACAGAGAAGTGTCACATGTTCAACAAGCAGCATTAGAAATTGAAAAAGGTTTAGAAGGAGAAAAAATAGCTTCATCGGATATTTCTCGACTTCTTGGCGGAATGGTAAGTTTAGTTAAAATTTTTTGACTCAGTCGTACCTAATATTAGTTACTATAGTTTTTGTAGCAAATTCACTGTATATATGTGGCGAACCATTGCGTTAAAGTATTTTTACCATGTAATATGCATATAAATATAAAATCACTAAGTGACCCCCATTTAAGAAGTGTTTTTGAGAGCTAAATGAAATTATTCAGCTTTCAGTCTTTATAGTTAATTCAAAAACAAAGAAAAATTCGAAATTTCATCTTTTCATTTCAATATTTTGTCATCATAGGTTTTCCAGAGATTTAAAGCAAAGCAAATTCTTCGTTTTTTTTCTAAATCTGTATTTTTCTGAACATTTACTTATATACAGGCAATAAAAAGTTATAAACAAATTAATGGAAAAAATAAAAAGTTATTTTTTTCATTCAAATGACTACGGTATGTTTTTCGATTATATTGTGTGATTAAATGGTAAAACATTTTTTTAAATGAATGCATTAAATTTAATTCATGTTTTACCATTTAATCACACAATATAATCGAAAAACATACCGTAGTCATTTGAATGAAAAAAATAACTTTTTATTTTTTCCATTAATTTGTTTATAACTTTTTATTGCCTGTATATAAGTAAATGTTCAGAAAAATACAGATTTAGAAAAAAAACGAAGAATTTGCTTTGCTTTAAATCTCTGGAAAACCTATGGTGACAAAATATCACCATTCCAAGTTGATCATTTGAAATATAGTTATTCGTTTTTACTCCTTTTCATTTGATTTTCAGCTAATAGATTAATAGTAAAGCTATCAGTATACAAAATCAAAAATCGCATATCCCTCAGTGTATACTGTCATTGCAATAATTAAGTGTAAAAATTGTTGATATCTACTAATCATTGCTTGGGGTTCTCCAATTATTTGCCACTTAAACTTTCTTTAACTGATATTCTCAATAAAATTAAGATTTTGAATAAAAATTGACGCCAAAGATCAAAGATATAAATTTTATCCAAAATTTTTAATTTTGTTTTTTAATTATTTCGAGTACTAAAAATAGTAAAACAGATTTTCCAATAAATATTTCTATGGAAAGTTTAATTTTCAATAAAATAGTTAATAAATATTTAACTTATAAACTTATCTGCATAAATTGTTTTTCAAACAAATAGGATCAGAAAAATGTAAAAAAATAACTAACATGTAATAACTTTAATGATAAATAAAAAAACTTTTAAATGTAAAAAAAAAAAAAATAAATAAATAAATAAATATTTCAATTACTATTTAAATAATCTTAAATTCTTGTTTATTTTCGAGTTATTTTGAAAAATCTGAAAGGGATAACATTGATCGGCTGCCGAAAACGCACCACCAGGTGGTACTTTGTAGTTTAGTCATATTTAAGTTCCAAAATTACATCATTAAAATGTTTGAACGATGATTGTTGCTTTTTTACTCCTTCATTTTGAATCTTTTTAATTGATTATTAATTGTTTTTGATATTTAAAATAACTAGTTATGAATTAATATTATGAACACAGATGCACTGTTTCATTTTGTGTGCGATTGTCAAATTCTACAACTGAGATATTTTTAACAACTTTTTTTATTATTATACTATTTTCGTTTTGCAGATGTAGAAATGATATTGGCAACTCTATAGATAAACCGTCTATTATGCTATTTAATAGAAATTAATAGAATTGAAAACATTATGCATCTGTCGGGAATCGAATCTGGAACTTTACAATAAAGTATCAGTGGTAGCTAAAGCTATCCAGTCTGTATCGTTATGAATACATAAATATTAATAATATGTATAGTAATTATATATATGCTCATTAACTAAATTTGAGCTAAAATTGTGGCAAATTTTTCAAATTTCTTGTATCTTTGGTTTAAAAGTTGAGTCATGTTTCTATTGGATAATGGTTTTTATGCCTAGAATACGTAACCAAATTTCAATTTGCTATTTCTTTTCGTTTTTAAGCTATCTTAGTGACGGATATGTGGAAATTGTTTAATTAGGTAATTCTTTGAACACTTACACCATAATTTTGTTTGGGACTTCAATATTTTCTAGCATTTCAAGCTTTAGCTACATTGGACAAATCACATGTTAAATATAGTTTTTATTCTATTAATTCTAAATAAACTCAGTAATTTTAATATTACCGAACTTATTAACTTTTAATCATAATTTTAAAGGATAAAATCAAATTTTTTTTAAATAATTATTAATGAGAACTCCAGCATTTTTCGAATAAATTTCGATGTTTTGCCCCAATTTCCTAGATCAAATTGTTTTGTATTTTATAAATACGTATTTCGACTACAAAGTAGTCATCTTCAGTATGAATTAGCTAGTTGTAATGATTCTCTGAGATTTTACTCGTTGCTAATTTGGCGACGGTTTGCACGTATACGAAATACGTATTTATAAAATACAAAATTATTTGAACTAGGAAATTGGGGCAATAAAACGAAATTTATTCACGATTTTTCTTTCTGTCTACTATAATTTTACGGCCCTGGTACTATAATGCAACTCTCCGTGGTTGCTAACATTGATTCTTACTACTATGGAATTGAAATTTCAGCATGAATCTGGTATAAAAGACGTGATAAACTCAAAAAATCGAATATTTTGTTCCCTTAATTGTTTCAAAAGTTATATAATTTCAAATAGAAAAACGGTTTAATGGATCAGTTAAAAAATTTACAGGCTTATTGAAGATACTTTTGCTGTAAAAGTCATACTGAACATTACTTGTTTGTAATAAAAAATATTCTTTTTACATGTTTTTTAAATCAATGTTAATGAAGAAAAATTTTTTGTTTAAAAAATGCATATATGTGTTTTAGTTTTTATCACTGTATCTACATGACCATTTAACTGATATATAAAAAATAAGTGAAAATATCATCTGACATTATTAATTGCTTTGATCAAATATCATAGTGCCGACCGGAATATTTTATAATTTTTTTTAGGAACCTATTGACAGATATTAAATATCGATAATTTAACGATATAAAGATTGAGTATTTTCTAATATAATTATTATACATCGATTAAATTGAATAATAACTTCATTTTATTAAAACACTGATTTTGAGCATTTTAACATAGTCGCAAAAAAGTAGATTAATTTTTTAAAAATTAATTTTTTTAAAGTTAAAAAAAGATTTATGAAAGTTATTAATAGTTAAGGATCAATGTGTGAGTCCATGTAGTTATAAATGCATATCTAATAATAGAATGTATTGCAAATATTAACTAAATAAAGTATAAAATGAAAATCGCACACTAAATGGAAACAATTCGCTTGTATTCATAGTAATAACAATAATCGATAATACTGCCAAGGATCATGTTTTATAATTGTGCGATTGGAAACATTACACTTACATTGACACTAGGGAACAATCCAATATTCTAATAATACAGATTTATACCAGAGTAGATAATTTTTGAAAGGATAAAAAATTATAGTAGAATGAAACCAATTGGAAGCCGAAGATAATATGATAAAAATGAAAGGAAAAATAATTTTACAGAAAAATTATTTTTCCACGAAAATTTATTTTTTTATGTTCCAAATAAACTGTAAATTTTTTGATTTAAAATATTTATTTTTTCACCTTATTTTGAATAAATATCGAAAAAGCTCCCTAATTTTCAATCGAAAAATTTTGAGGTTATGTGAAAAAAGTGTAAGTACAAAAGTTATAGATCTTTTTATTACCTACAACTTTGCCATTTAACTTTTTTCTATAGGACTTGTAGTTTTGCCGAAAATCGAAATAAACCGTGTTTTATCCTTAAAAACTCACACCCCTCCTACTTCCCGAATTCAGATCGCCAGTAATTTTATTTTTCCTTTCATTTTTATCATATTATCTTGCGTCTCCAATGAGTTTCATCCTTCATCCATAATTTTCTTCGACTTTTTACCAGTTTTTAAGGCTTCTACTCTAGTCTAATTTGTTTTCATAACATTTTCAGTTATATTATTTTTTAACCAAAAAATTCGTAACCATGGAAATAAAAATCCACTAATGTATATAAGCATACATAAATTTTAGATTGTCAAACAGATCTAAAAAATAATGTCATTATAACTCGTAAAAACAAATCAATAAAAAAAAATGTTTTTTGTTCATTTCCTAATTTTGAAAACTTTAATTGGCCTCTCCTGATTAGCCAACACAAAACCCCAAAAAATTGAAATTTTCACATATCGTTATGCCAATCGTTTCTGAAAGTTTGTGACAACTTGTTCGTGAAAAGTTAAAAGTTTCGTGTCGTGAAAGTTTGTGAAAATTCGTTTGTGGCTGATTAGTTTAGCAAAATTCGTTGATTAGTTTAGGCATCTCAAAAAGCCAACATTTAAAAAAAACTTACTTTGACATATACTTCTGAGTACTCAATCGATCGGATCGGAATTATTTATTTAAACTTTAAAAATGTTAACTTTACTTTTACTTTTAAAGTTTTTAAAATTATTTAGAGTATATTGTAAACTACGTTGTTTAAAACGATTTCGTGATATATTTCGTAGTCACAAATGGTTTCCAATCGATTGAGTACCTATTCAAAAGTCTTTGCCATAGTTAATTTTAAAAAAATGTTAGCTTTTCGAGATGTTTAAATTAATCATCAAATTTACAAAGGTATTTTACATTATATCACCTCCATCCTACACTCTTCTTTCAATAATACAGCCTTCTAAGTCATATTGATACTAGTAAGAAAAATTTATATAGAGATTAATTAACACTATAATAACTAACACTAACACATAATTAACTAACACTATAATTAATATGTTTGGTATAGCTTAAAACAGGCTTTACACTTGATTCTACTTCCAAAATTTATTATGTGAGATTAGTTAGGACAAGAAAATGTAAAACTTTTTATAAATGCCATTTGTTTATATACATACTACTGGAAAAATTCAAAGTATAAAAAAAAAATAATTATATTGGTCGGTGGCTTTTGGGCAACTGTATCTCAGTGAAAAATACCCACATTTAAAATTAAAACCTCCAAGGGTTCAAGCCTCTGGTCTCGTATTCTTGAAATAAAATTTTAATAGCCTAGGATTTTCGCTCAATCTATAAGAAAATTGTGAAAATACATTTTTTTGTTTTAGTTATACAAATATATGAATCGAATAGCTTTTGTTTATTTGGGTTCAGTTTGAATTTTCCAAAATCTTTCTTTGTCGATATTTCGTTGAGAATTTGTCATGTGTGTAAAGGTTATTTTGCCCCTAATCGTCCATGTTTCAGCAACCAATTGCCGTATTAGAGATTAAAGAATTATTTCAAAAACATAATATATTCTCTTAGTACATTTACAAATTAAAGGAATACAAAAGTTTTTACTGATCTTTTAATGGTCGTATCTCAGTCAAATACCCGTATCAAGATTTTAAAAAAAGCAACAGTGAAATACCCGTATCAAGATTAAAAAAAGTATTGTGCAGCTTCAAGATTGAGTTATTGTATCATATTATTTTGGCAGCTCCCTTTTTTCACACAATCTTTAAAAAAATCACGAATACAAATTTTAAAATTCTTTTTTGGGAATTTTTTTTTGCCATACAAGTACATTGCTCCAAGAAAGAAATGAAATTAAATCTTAGTAAATAATATATCCAAAAAATATGTTAATATGCAGAAGCCAGTTACTCACTCTATAGGTCTATGGTATCTACATTCCACCACCAATATTATGCATTATAAGGCTTTGGTTAGTTTTTTCCCATAGTTTTTTCCCATAGTTTTTTTTTTTTTTTTTTTTATTGGAGGCCATCGGATTCGAAGTTTTTATCTCAGGTACCGGTTAATAAAAACTTGTATTTTAATACTCAAAATGTCTATACTTATATTATAAAAAAAGGAAACATTTGTATTTTTATATGTATCGAATAAACTTAAAAACTACTGGAGCGATTTGAAAATTATTACTTAAACTGAAACTTCTTTACTTCGCATACATGGATCTGAAGTTATTTTTTAAAATGTTTAAAAATAAGCAATTGTCCATATAAATAATACATGTAAAGCATCGTTTTCAAAATTGAAAAATAATCTTTGTTAGCTTAACTTGTTAACTTCTTTGTTTTTGAATTCATTTTAATTTAACTTTCTAGTTTTGTTATTACATTGAGTCTAGTTTCACATTTTACTGAAATATAGCAAGTATATCATGAAAATACCAACTAACACTATTAACTTTTTTTTTATCAAATATTCGAATTTTGTACAACTTGTAATCTAAATATGTTAATTTATTGTACTCAGGTTGAAAAATTGCAAGTTTTAAAAAGAAAAGCTGATGAAAGTATTTCAGAGGAATTGCAGGCTGGTTATGTTTGTAAACGTCGCTTGGATCACTTAAAAGAACATGCATCTTCAACTGCTTCCGGAGATGCCACCCAAGGATCTATAAATCAATGGCGTCGGAAACGTTTGGATCGAATGCTTGTCGAATATTTTTTACGTAAAGGTTATTATGGTTCTGCAGCTAAATTAGCAGAAAAATCTGAAATACAAGATTTAACCAACATAGGTAATGCCATTTAAAAAGTCGATCAAATTATCCCTGCGACAAAATAACTCAATAACAAAATATACTATGACAAAACATCCATCCTCGTCAAATTAACTCACATAGTAAAAATACTAATTCATAAATACGCTCTTATAATTATATTTAATTAAGATAATAATATACTTCAAAAAACGCACCATCTCACATTTTCATGTTTAGTTTAAATTACAAAATTTAAAATTTGCATGGTTTTTGAAGATCTTTATCGAATTTAATCTTGTTTATTTCAATAAAATTTATTTAAAATTAAATAAATTGCACCATGATGTGTAATTTATTAACTTTAAAATGAGTATATTTTTAATTTTAAAACATGAAATTAATATCGGTGCGTTTTTTGTTAAGTATATGAATGTCTTATGGAAGAAAATTACATAAAAAAGTGTCTTTTGTTTGAACAGGTCAAAAATACTCCGAATTTGATGAATTATTATTATTTTTTTTTTTTAAGGTAGTTTGGTAGCCAATTGATTTAAACTTAACCCAATATTTTTTTGTGTTTATTCGAAAGATTATAATTAAAGACACCTATAGAAAAAACCAGATTGTTTTACCACACCGTTTAAGAGATATAATTAATTAAAGTTTTGCAAAAATACACGAGTTCTTATGAGTGTCCTTGTTCTATAACTCCGAAAATGGAAGGTTTGTCAAAAATTGGCAAACTTGACCCCTTAAAAAAAAACTTTTACATTGATAGAACTATATCCCAAATATACACTGCAAAAATTTTAGCTGAGTACTAGTCAATTTTATTTATTAAATTATTTTAATATTTAATTATAATCCGTGTTGAATTATATCAATTAAATTCTTATGTAAATTTCTATCAATTATTATAGCATGCTTCGTATATTTATTAGTAAAAAATTCAAAAAAAGTTTTTTATTTGATTTCGGATTGCGGCTACCAAATTATCTTAAATGTAGATAATTAAAAATGCTTCAACCTTTATTGTTTAAAAATTGACGCTTTAGTTGTGGGGGTGGGTGCCACCCCTTTTAAAGGATGGAAATTTTAACATAAAAAGTAACTACAAAAATCAATAAAATAAAGAATTATAAACAAAATGTGTACCCTTGTACCAAAATATTTAAATTTTTTGAATTATTCGTGAATTAAAATGTCCGTTTTTTATTTAAAAAATACGTCTTTCTGTCAAAAAATCTCAAAAAAATTTAGGGCTGAACATGAAGCTTATATATTAACCAAATTATGAAATTTTTCGATTTCAAAAACCATAGCCAACCAGGTACCTTTAAATTTTTGTTGCAAAGTCGCGAAATTGATTCGATAATAGAAGAAGGCGTGGTAAGTCCTTCTGAATCAATTTGATGATTCAAAAAATCTAATTTCGAAACTTGAAAAATAGATTTGGTTGAATTTATTGATATTTTAGCTTCGATAAGGATATTAAGAATAGTTTAAATATACTTTTGGTGTTGAACATTGTTCTCACTTGTAATTGAAATATCGTCGAATGAAAAGAAAAAGTTCTGCTAAGAATCTCAAGTATGACAAAGGAATTTCGTAAAGTAATCGGTAATTTCAGAAGTGTGCTTATGGCATTTATATCGACATCATCTCCAAAAATGGGTATTTGATAAAAAAAAACCGTTGCAAATTCAACATAGAAAAGATATTATTGTGAAATTTTGTATTAAAATCGTACAAATTTGGTATAGGGTATTTGTCAGGAACAATGATCGGATACAATTTGTGATATTCATCAAATATATGAAAAGAAGATGTCTAAATTCATATATCGACCCGAAATCGGAATTTTTAGAATTAGTAGAATTTTTTTAAATGTTTGCGATTTTCGAAGATTCTTTATGAAATAGAGTCATTTCATCCCATGAATTAGTGATCTTTTATAATTTACGATTAGTCAACACTCAAACTAATTTTAAAGAAAATCAGTATTAGTTTAATGTAAGAAAATCAGTATCTAAAATACCATGAATTCTTATATATAATAACAACGAATTCATGATCAAAAACTAATTCATCAGTGAATTCGAGATGAATTTAAGATGTACCAAAAATATTGGTTTTGGTATTGTTATAGCTGCGAATAACGAAAAATTTGATTTAAATAATTTGCACGTTTTTAAAAAACTCCGTGGAACTACGGAAATTGCTGATCTGGAATTGATCAGAAACTTATAAGAAGTAATTCGGTTGTTTACAAAAATTATGTGATGTTTCGCGTGAAATTACTGAACCACTAACTAATTTAGCTGATGGCGAATCAGCTAAAAGAAAACGTTCACCAGGTTTAGGATGCCTTCGGTTTTTGGATTTTTGAACCTCGTTTTTATGATGTTAATAGATTGCTAAGTTTACTATTTTTGTTCCATGAAAAATTATTCATGTTATTTGTATCTAAATAAGGTTGTTCTGAATCTAAAAAAAAAGACAATTGTATTGATGATTTCAGATTTCAGTGAATTATATTTCGATTTCTAGAATTCATTTCGAATTCAGTCAGAAGTTAGAAATTGTAATGTAATGTATAGTAAAAGTAGAAAAAGTGAATAATTAAAATAGCACGTATCTGCTATAGGTTCGAAGATTGGTGCAAGGAACCAAAATGTAACAGATGTAGGAATGACGATGTATGATAAATTAAAATATAAAATAAGGCGAGAAGATTCTTGGTCCATGTTTTAAAACAGACTGGATGACTAGAACAGTACTCATAGCAGTGAATAGGATTTATAAGCTTTATATAAGGGAGGCAAGGATGCTGTTATGACTATAATAGTAAAACAATCTATTTCAGAATATGTCATTGATAAAAATATTTATTTCAATGTTATACGGTAATATATATAACATTAACAAGGAAACTAAACTCAAAGATATCTATTAATCATAAATACGATTGATATATTTGATAATTTAGATTTGGTATGCTGTTATAAGACTGTAACTGAATTACAGCGTTCTATTGTTAGAAGTTTTACAAACTTCCGGAAAATGTGATTTTTTTTTGTAATAAAATCTTATCTATATTTTTAAATAACGTCACATTTTAATCATCAGTCTATTGAATGGGGCTTCGATTTCGCTTAATAGCCTCATGAATATCTGATCTGCCGCGCTTGAGTAAATGTTTTTTCTCCCCGTTTTTAATCATTCCATTCCATTACATCCACCATATAAATCGGCCAGATAAACATAGCTCTGTGTCCAGAAACATCATTTTGAATTGTGGGTTACTGTTTTTGATATTAAATTGCTTCTAGCACATAAAAGGAACATTTTTCGCTAAAATATCTTGATCTAGATTGTTTGATTAATTTTAGTGATGTTTGCATTTATTTTTTATAGAAGTTTTCTTGGTAGCACGAGACGTTGAAAAATCTTTAGCAAATCATGATACTGATAAATGTTTAGCTTGGTGCCATGATAATCGTTCAAAATTACGTAAATTAAAATCAAATATGGAATTCAATTTACGCATTCAAGAGTTTGTTGAACTCATTAAAACTGATCGACGAGTTGATGCTGTTAAATATGCGCGTAAATTTTTTTCAACATTTGAAGAAGATCAACTGACTGCTATTCAACATTGTATGGCTCTATTGGCTTTTCCTGTCGATACAAGTAAGTGATTTATTAATTTGATAAATTTAACGATATTTATACTTGTTAAAAATCAAACACTTTATTTTAGATATCAGTCAATATAAAGAGTTATTTGATGATGCTCGTTGGACAACATTAATTGAGCAATTTCGACATGAAAATTTTCGATTATTCCAATTATCAAATCACTCTGTGTTTACTGTTGCCTTACAAGCTGGCCTTTCATCATTAAAAACACCATATCCTTTTCAAGCAAATATATTGTTAACAAAATTTTTTTAGCCACCCAAATGTTCTTTTTGTCGGCTCAATTGTTTTAGTTTTAGATAGATTGAAATCATTCTTTCTGTAAACAATATATCATGAATCCAAAACTTTAATTTTTAAGTTTTCCAAAATTTAAAAAAAAAAAAAAAACTAAAAAGTAAAAAATAATTTTGAATAAGAAACTTATATGAATATTTTTCTGTCGAGAAGCGAGGATTTACTCGTGCGCGTCAGGTTAAGTTATGGAAGATATCTAACCATTTGTAGAGTACCTCGACTAAATCTTAGCTGTCTATATGCTATAGGGTCTGTCTAGATTTGATCGCAAGTTTGTGGTGACCCTCCCGTTTTTTTGAGTCACGCTCACAGCGTCAGATTAGTAAAATTTACAGTTTTCAGTACGTAATCAACCTACCATATCTGACGCGCTCGATGAAATCCAACTATCGATTTTTGGATTATAATATTCTGATCAACTACCCGATGCGCGAAACACCTTATGGAGAGCTAAGATTTGGTAATTAAGATTTGAGATACTTAATAAGGGGTAGTGTATCTCCAAAAATCCTCGCTTGGGCTTTCCTTCCAAAGCATAAGATTGGTAACGACGAAAGATATTTGGACGCAAGGAAATTATTTATTGAATTTTTTATTTTGCAGTTAATTTTTTGCAGGCAGTTCTTTTTTTTCGTTTTAAGTGTTGTATACAACCACAAACAATATTTCATTCAATTGAGTGAAATTTATCACAAAAAAATTGCCTGCCCCTTCTCCCAAGAATGAAATTTTTCTTCAAAATAAAATGAGACCACTTTGAAACCTATGCCATACTAAATCCAACGCCAAGGGTCTTTGTTAGATAAAAATCGGAATTGAAATTTATATTTAATAATCTTTTTTCAAGAAATACTCTTTGACAAGGCCTCCGTTTCATTTCCATATTATTTCATATAATTTGGATATTTTTTAAGTTATTTGTAAAAATTGAAATATATTTCATAAAGGAGTGTGCTTATTACATAGGTAACAATCGCCCTTAAACCGTCAGATTAAGAAAATCCGTCGTCATATAAAGGATCAGCATGATCAGAACATCAAACTTAACATCCCTATGTATGAAAATCCGACGCGCTCAATTGTGACCATCTTGCGTCACTTCCGAATCGGTAGTCCTTTGGGAATGTGAGATTTGTTCAGGTTCACTTAACATCTCTCACAAATATCTGACGCTCTAGTAAATTTGTTTATACCCATTTTTAACCGTTCTATTTTTCTGAATGTCCACCTTCCACTATGTAAATCAGCAGATTAACATATCTTCTTCAAAAACGCCTTGGATTTATAACTAATAATGTCAAACGCGCTCGAGTATACCCAGGTAGCCATTTTTTAAACTTTTTTAAAAGCGTGTACTAGCTCTCCACTGAAATGGTTTACATAATATGGCGTTTTTATATATATATATATATTATAACTAGCAGACCCGGTCACGCGTTGCTGTGACAATTTGGAGCACCTGGTATTTGTTGTGGGGCAACCGGTATTTATTGCGAGTCACCAGGTATTTCGTGTAGGAGACCCGTGCCGTGAAATTTTTATATTTACACCTCGTGTTTGGTATGCGTACCTCTGAGTTTGTCTACGACCTTGGTTCAGAGTCAGCAAAAATTACGAAACACTTGACCCTGTATTTGGTGTAGACACCCGGTACCTCGGTCCTTTGACCTACGGGGTGGTGTTTGGCCTTAGCCCCGCATTATAGGAATTTTGTAGCAGATGATGATTATTAAATTAATAATTAAAAATTAATCGCTTCGAAAATTAGCCTTTATTTGTCGTAAAAAGTAAATGACAAAAAAATGTTATTGTGGGATATCCATAAGAGATAGGCGGAGTTTTCTGTAGACCTTTTCTATGTGTACAATACTTTGAGTACATAATTTTGATAAATCTCGTAGAGTTCAGCCTGCGTTTGCAATGAAAGCGGAAAAAATGTAATTATTTACGACATCACATAAGAAACTTCAAAAATAACAGTATTCACTATTTAATGGATGTAATTATACATATGAACCTTCCTCATCAATCGCTCTATCTATTAAAGCAAACCGCATCAAAATCCGTTGCGTAGTTTTAAAGATTTAAGCATACATAGGGATATAGGGACAGAGAAAGCGACTTTGTTTTATACTATGTAGTGATAAACCAAAAATGTTTTTATTTTTTTTTTTAGAAACTATACCAATATTTTCCACAGCTAGCTTATACTTATATTATATTTGAAATAATATATGATCCTTAATGAATGATGTTTAATCAGTGTTACACCTCCATGAGGGACCAACATAACTCAGGATGTCCAGTTTGCCAAGATCCTCTGAATCAATTAGCCGATTCACTTCCATTTGCTCATTGTTCACAATCTAGATTAGTGTGCCATATATCTGGACTTCCATTAAACGAACACAATCAACCTATGATGCTACCTAATGGTCATGTATATGGAGAACAGGTACGCACGCTACCATTTATTTTAATTTATCATTTTTTAACTGTTCACATTATTTGATTATTGTAACCTCAGGCAAAAGAATATCAAATACCCTTGAATTAGCCCTTTAGGTTAGACATAATAGGCTTGGTGACAGATTTTGAAAAACGTTTATAAAATATAGGTAAACGTCTACTATTTTCGAAAAACACGAAAAACAAAATAAGGCAAATATTAGGAAAACAAATTTCTCCATAGTACCAACCATATATTTATAATTGATTTATTTTGAAACATAATCTCAAAAAACTAAAAATTTATACCATTTTCGAAATTTTGTGTTAATTATTTTTAAAGTAGGAATGTGCCCTGATCTTTGATTGGAGCACTTTCGAATGGCACCAACTGCGGTGAAATCGATCGAGCCGTTCGAAAGTTAAAGCGATTCACATACTTTCACTCACATACACTGACATAGTGATAACTTCGCAGGGGTAGTCAGGGAAGCTTCCTGTAACATCAAAACGTCTATATATGATGAAAACTCTATTTTTCTAATCGGGGTAAAACCAATAACTTCCCGATTTTTTGTTGAATTTAAAATTGCGTCACACAGATAACCATATATTGTCTTCCGAGCTGAGTGTGTATACAAAATTTCAGTTCAATCGGTTGATATCTGCTGAAAAATTGATTTTCAAGCTGTAACAGTCTGCCATATTGAATTTAGATTGACGGCACTTTATTTTTCGAATTATTATTAGCAAGCCCTTTCATTTTATACACATATAGTAGGAGTGTATTAAAAATAACTAGTCTGACATCTTGGATGTGCCGCCATGTTGGTTTTAGAATGTCGCCACACAGCTTACTATTCATTGTCATCCAAACTGAAATTGTATACAAAATTTCATCTCAAGTCATTGAAGATATCTACTTCAAAATTGAGCAGCAAGATTCCACCCAAACATACATTGCAAGTTTTAAAAAATAAACTTTTAAAAAATAAAAAAGCTATAAGCTATGAAAGTTATCAAAGATTATATATCCACCTCATTCTTTAAAAAGATTTAGATAGTATTTTAATTAGGAATTTTGAATGTCATATCTTGCTTATTTTTAAAGATTTAAAAAAAATAACTTCAGATCCGTGTTCGTGAAGTAAAGACGCTACAATTAAAATAACAAAATTTAGTTAACCTTATTGTTATGAATTTTAAGCAGAGCATAAAATTTATCGTTTATTAATCGTTTTGATAAGTATTGGATAAAATAATTTAATAATTAACTCCCATATACCACAAACCAACGTCATTAAAAATCCGACATAACCTCATGACAAACGGTGTATAATTTTTTAGAAATGTTACTCATCGCTTATCTGATGATGAAAAATAGAAATTTTTCATTTGTTAAATGGAAGAAGCTCTGTAGTCGGTACTGGCTAAAAATATTTCCTCCTTTAAAGTAACAAAAATATGTAAGCAGGCTTATTCAAATTGACGCGAATTATTCGTATATTTCCATTAATTTTTTTGAGCTTAATGTAATTTAAAAATAAACAATTTAATGTTGATTATTTTTTACCAGGCTTTGGAACAAATGGCTTTAGAAAATAATGGTCGTGTAATTTGTCCTAGAACCAAAGAAGTATTTCCATTTAAAAAATTGGAAAAAGTTTATGTGATGTAAAGGATTGTTTATTTTCTTTTTTATAAATATTTTATTGTCTTTAAATTGAAAGAGTTATTCTATTTTACTTTTTAATCTTATTACCAGTATACATATTTTTTAATTTTCAAATAAAATTGATAAATAGAGTTTTATAATTATTTACAAATTTCCTTTAAACTATTATTTTTTTCGTCCACAATAAGGTATATGTCACTATTAAAAATAAGTTATGAAATTATATATATATATATATATATATATATATATATATATATATATATATATATATATATATATATATATATATATATATATATATATATATATATATATATATATATATATATATATATATATATATATATATATATATATATATATATATTTTTTATTTTACGTTTTTGGCAAATATAAAAAACTAGTCGACAATTTTTGTGTCTATGATATACGCTAATCAAGTATCGATATCGACATCATATCTTTGCGCTGTCTAGTGTTTTATTTTATAATCAGTATGTACCCAAAATATTACTACCATGAAAACAATTGAGTGATAAATATGAAATATTAATAATTAAAAAAATTTGTTGTTTTTTTAAAACTAATTTGTCCTGGTTTTTATCGTAAAACTGTCTCAAAAATTCGAGAGTCGAGAACCATTAGCCTCAATTTGAGACAATGGATTAGATGCGTAAGAGAAAGGCCGAGCTTTGTGCTTAAAAGATTTTTCGCTGTTTTTCAGCGATAATTAACTTAAAAAAAATTATTTTTACCATTTTTTTTAATGCTATATAAAATATTCTAACTAATAGTAACATTTTATAAAATTTTTATTAATTGAGATTCATTCTTTCAATGTTTTAGATAATTTTTTTATTTATTGAAGTTAACAGAAACATTTATTTCTATCTGTGGAAAAATCATCGACAGAGATACTGTTTACAGAGGTACTATACTCATTTTTCAATAAGACAAAAAAGGACAAACACACCTGTCATGATCCATAGGAAATTTCTACCTGTTACAATGAATAGTAAGCTTACCTGGTTTTTAAGTCAGAATACTCCGTTATATAAATAAGTAAATTTTTTTTGTAAGGTTTTCAATACTACTTTACTTCGGTTATTTTTGAATTGTATTTATTTATTAACATAAAATTTTTACATTGAACTGTAGTTGGAAATATAATTTATTTCTACATTGACTGATTTTCGCAACATTCACTTGAACAACTTCATAATGCCATACATGTCAAGTTTAGTTTTCGTCATGAACAAGCTTTTGTTGCATATTTTTTCCGACAATTGCACGGTTTTGCTAAGTCTTCAGGTAATGGTGGTTTTGTTGAATATTGTGGCTTGATTTGATTACCACTTAAAATATAACCGAATGAAGAGAAATCTAAAGGTTTATAAAAAAATCTGTCTGAATTCCTCCAAATATGTCTGAAATGAAGCTCGTAACGTATGTAATTTTTATGCATCCGATGTGCATGGAACTTTTGACAAATCTATTATTTCTTTTCTTAATGCTCTATCGAATATCACTTTACGTGCTTCATCAACAGTCTTTCCTTCTTTTCTTAATAAATTTAAATAAAATTTTTCAATATAATTAATCTGTTCAGATGCTATTTTCGAACCATTACCTAAAGAGATCAAAGCATCACAATAACCCTTATTCTTTAAAATTAAATCTAACGCTCTCTTCTTCGTACCTACTTTACTTGTGCTGTCACAACCGGTAAATGCGTGAAGTGCTGGAAGTATTTGGCATATTTCTAACGACAAAAATTCTGCCGCCAAATGACAACCCAACATACGCGCCTTTTGATTACTTATATTAAACCAAAGACCAGCACAACCTAAAGAACGTAATTTCCTCCAGAAATGAATGGAGAGCACAAATACATCAGTATCTACACTGTGAATAATTAAGTTCACGTTATTCTTAACAGCATGAAATGCATGTGCGAAAATCCGGGAATCAGCTTCTAAATGATTTGACTGCATTTCTGTTGCTTCTAATTTTGTATTACCCACAAATTTATAACATTTTGTTATATAATGTTACTATTAGTTAGAATATTTTATATAGCATTAAAAAAAATAGTAAAAATAATTTTTTTTAAGCTAATTATCGCTGAAAAACAGCGAAAAATCTTTTAAGCACATAGCTCGGCCTTTCTCTTACGCATCTAATCCATTGGATGAGGAGTGAGATAGAATTATTTCTCACTTGAAAGTGCATGCGCGTGAAGAGCATATTGTTGTAACGTTAAAAAAATATAAAAAAAACCAAAATTCTAAAAATCTATTTTGACGATTTCGTTTTGTTTAATAAAGTTGAAAAATTTAGTGAAAAATAAAAAAAAAATTGAATTTTGATTTTTGTGATGTATTATTTAGGTCAAGAAAATTGGACTTTTCGTCAATTTTATTTGAGTGCAAAAAATTCATTTCTTCTAGCCAATTTCGTTTTTTGTTGTTTAAACAATAACGACATAAGATATCGATTGTCATCTTACACTTTTATAATCAGGAGAGCTTCCCGGAATTAAGGGGGTCTTCTGGTCTAGAGACATGAATTTTAGGTAATTTTTGAAGTGCTGTAAAAAAAAAAAAACAAGCAATATTTTTTCCATCAATTTTTTTATACATTATTTATTCACATTAGTAGCATACAAAAAAAAAAAAAAAAAAAAAAAGTAAAAAAAATTCAAAATTCTGTTAGTTATTAGCTGATGGAGTGGGGCGTCTCAAAAATTTGGTGCGTGACCATACCCACGATTTTAACTCTCCTAGCAATCTGAAATCAAAAAATAAAAAAGATTATCAATCTACAATAATGTCGCAATGTCTGGAACTACGGAAAAGTTACAAAATGGCGACTGCCTAATGAAAAAAAAAAATTTTGTACCACTTTTTTGAACATTCTTCGATTTGTTAAAAATAGTAAAAATGAATTTGAGGATGGCCGTAGTTCCGACAAAGTAGACAAGTCCCTAAAGAAGGCTTTCTTAAAATTTCAAGTAAATAGGTTCGACAGAACCTGAGAAATCGTGGGTATCAGATTCAAAAAGACAGTTCTGAGAAAAACGCGTTTAAAGTAAAATTGTTGCAGTCTAAGTCATAAAATTATATTTTTAACTTACATTTATTCAATCTGCCATTCCTGCTTCATACATCGGACCTTCCTCGACTTCGAAAAAACTATTTTCGGCGTTTCTGTTTTCTATTCGAGCAGTTCTGGCCTCCTTTGATGCGCTGGATGCTCGTATCTCGGAGCGGTCAATCCGGGCGTTGTCTCGTCTGATAGCAAATGCATGCGCTTCTGGACCAATTTTCACTCCCATAATCGTCATTATCTTCAATATCGGTATAAAGCCTTCATTAAAAATACATACAGCAATAAATGTTGCAATTTCAATGATCTGAGACCCGGCATGGATATGCTTTGGAGCGAAAGTCCATATCAGCGAGTTTAGAGACTCATTATTATTTTGAGTTTCTGAACCCAAACATCGAGTCAATAACTCTTCTGATGATAAACTCTCGTAAATTGGCTTTATAATTTTCAAAACTTTATCACACAGATGAGGATTTTCGTGGTCAAACTCGTCTAATGTTCCTTCAGATGCAGCTTTTTGCCACTTACACCAACTCTCCGCACCAGGTGGGCAATACATATGTTGTGGGTTTTCATTTGTAGAACTATTATGGTAGTACGTTGCCCAAATTGCATTTCTCATGTTTTCAACAGAATCAGGATGCCGGCGAATCGCTAAGCCATAGTATAAAGACAATTTATTGATGACTTTATCAGTTAATTTGCCTTCACCTTTTCCACCAACCCCTTTATTATCTTTTTTCGCTTTTCGTAGCCTCGCAATCATTCTTTTCTGGACGTGTCCTACGCACTCTTTTTTTTGAACAAGTGGGTCACCATCGTAAGGATCTATATCAAGTATACCCTTGAACGTCTTAGTATCACCATCTCCAATATACTTTACGTATTTTACGCCGTGTTTTTCCTCCGATCTACAGAACATTTCGACGATAGCATCAACTTCCATTTTGGCCGCACGTCCTTTATGGTTTATTGTACAGGATTCTTCATGATCTTCATACCAATCGTTGTATGCAGAAATATCGGAATTTTTCTTATTTTTCCAAATAGCAGTTATTTCACTTATTTCTCCTAAAATAATTTGAATTTGGGAAAATCCTCTCGTAGACATATTCTTAAATAGTAAAAAAAACTATGAAAATATGAAAAAAAAAAAATCGATTTTTTTAAATTTCTAGACCAGAAGACGGCCTTAAAACAAAAAAAAATTACGAATTAAAACAATTTTGAAAACGAATGCGCCGCTATGCTCTGCACTATAGGTTAATATCTATCCCTTTTAAAACCACGAATAACAAAAAATAATATAAGATGGCATATACTTCATTAGCGTATAGAAGTACGTACATGTTTTGTTAGTATTATTATCAATTTTAAAACTTCAACTCATTTCAATTTTTTATATTACCTTGTTTTTTATTTTCTTTAATATTTCATTTTTATATAACTAAAAATAATATAATCTAAGTATAAAAAATGATGCATTTGTATGAAATTTGCTTATAGAACTTCACCTAGCGTTTAAAACCAGAAAAGGTAGGAATTCTACTACAATGAATATATTAATGTGAAATGCATAATCTAGATTGTTACAAGCTTGTATATATATAATTATTATATACAAGACTGATCAGATCTAATCATATATAGAATCATACATAACTATACATGAGTTTATATCAGCCATGCCTGATCAGATCTAACTATATATAGACCTATATCTAATTATGTATGGGTTTATATCAGTCATGTATGATCAGATCTAATTATGTATAGACCTATATCTGATTATGTATAGGTTTGTATTAGTTTGTATCTGATCAGATCTAGTCATGTATGAACTCATATTTATAACTATATATGATCATTAACAAATCTGCATCATTATTTTTTCTTAGATTTTTTTTCCTTTTTACAAATGTTTGTTTCGGTCGAAGTAGATCAAAATTTAATACATACAATTTCACCGTGAATGTAACATATTTTTCGTTTGAAATTATTATATGTTAACTTTAAGTAAAAACGTTATATAATTTTAATTCTATTTCGTTAAAATTAATTAAATTACATTGCTATATGCTAATTTGATATAAAAAATAATTAGATAATGTTCTTTCAATTTCATAAAAAATTCATCATGATGATAATAGGATAATTTATTTCACAAATTAAATAGTAATTTTGCTACTAAGTACTCCAATTCTTTAATTATCAAATTTGTTCTATATATTTAGTAATACGCATAGTTAGGGTCAATTATTTTATATTATAGTTTTATCTTGTAAATGTAATAGATAATATGTTCGATATTTATTGATTTATAACTTTATCTTTTTGTACTATTAAAATTCTGACTTATACAATAACTGTCTTATTTATTTATTTAAAAATTCAGTTGTAATATCAAATCAATTTATAAAATAATTATATATAGGATTTTAATATATGTTAATTATTCTAAAATGTGTTTTTCTTTTATTTAAATTTCCTAGACTCTCGATTTATATTTCAGAGGTGAAGCCCAAAGCTACATAAGAATGTGTTGTAGGATCCAATTGCGATTCTGGGAGGTTTGGCGTATCGACTTATGGCTACACTAACCTTAAGAACCCGTCTCTAGTGAGAACTTACGCGCGTACAATATATTTGTTACAATAAAATAATTTGTTTCACTTAATAAAAATATTCAACGAATAAAATACAAGATTCTACAACCAATAAGCCTGAACACACTATCTACAGCCACTATCATAATGAAGGAGTTATCCAGCTGTGTATCAACACTAAAAATTTTAGAAGTGGATGATTTAATTTCTGTTAACATCGTAAATAAAAATGTTATTTTAAAACTTCTCTCATCAAAAATGTTGTCAGACGCCAACTTTGATCTTCATTTATTAGTCGTGAAATGCCCTGTACAATAAATTATCTTTTATACTCGATTACATAAACAAACTACTCACCTGCAAAACAAAACAAAAAAACGTCTTTCAAATTTTGGAATTTATCTCTAAAATATTTGTTACATAATGCGAAAACACGGGAATGGTTCCGAAATTTTTGGTTCCAAATCAATCAAATGAAATTCTTATTTTCAAACGGAATTACATGTAGCAATTATTACTTTTCGAAAATTGGCTGCAATGTCATATATTAATTTAACATTGAAACACTGAAAAATTATGAAATTGAAATTTCTAATTTTATTACAATAGCTTTAAACTGTAAAACGAATGTAAATGAGATTCACTTTTACATTTTATTGATTTCCCATTTTTAGAGCAGCGATTTAAACAAATGAACAATGCATAATCGATTTTAAAATATTTGAACCTATCCTGCATCAAATAAATTGCTTAATCCAGAAAATCCATTACTTACCCTCATTTTTAACTTACCCCTTAATAAAATCCTTTCGAAATTTTTTTTATTTATTGGATCCTGTTCAATATAATATCTGTTCTAAGGAAATTGCATGCCTCCAATATGATAAAATTCATGGTATAGGATTCGAATATTTTTGAATTCTAAATTCATCACAATTTTTTGCTGTACAATTTTACGAATCCAGAGAAATTTCTAGTAATTCATTTTCTAGTTTATACGAGCGAAAAAAAATTATATATTAATACAAATTAGAATCAACATATTTTCCACTACAATTTTTTATTAAATATTCATCAAATTTACAATTTACAAGAAAAATTACAATCTTATTTTATTATAGCAACATTACATATTCTAGACTTATTAAAAAATTACACGTCAGTTTATACAGGATAATAATTACAAATTAACTTTGATTTTGTCATGAGAATATTATCAATTATAATTATTTTAGAGAACATATAAACACACGTCTTGTTTTGTAACTTGAATTTCCTTAGGCTGCTTCATAAATTCTATGTTCTCAAATGACTTTGAAGTATACTTAGGATTTGGTTTCCTTGATCTTTTGATATCCTTAGTTGTTGGAGAAACTTGAGTCTTATCATTACCTTCTAGAGATTCGCTGGGTGTACGTAATCTTTTTTTCAAGTTTTTCTTGACTTGCTCAAACTTTGTATTAATTTTTTAATGTTACCTAAAAAATTTACATTTAAATGGATTACTTAATTACAACTCTGATAAATAGAATTAGATTTTTGTACAGAAGACGCCTACAAGCAAATTTGTATGGAAACGACAAAATAGAAACAGTATTATTATGCTTGTATATTAGCTGATTTTTGACTTACCATATTTCATTATTATTTCACCCAGTTCTTATTTCCTTTTCCAGAGGAATTTAATAGCTTCAGGTTCATTTGGCAGGTTCTCTATATAACCTCACTGTTTACAACTTTACAAAAATAATTATCACTTATGCATATTTTAAAATAAACATCGTATATTTGTTTTGGTAAACTTTTTTTTAATATTATCAGATTCAAAGAATTTTATTCTAGTTATTTATTAATATATTTAATCAACAATAAAAAACAGAAGCCGGACTCGCTATCAAAATGGTGATGACAGTTAGTGATTTGCGCATATGTAAAAATTGTGTGTGCCATGGCGCTCTGTAAATAATAAAAATATAGAATCATACATAACTATACATGTCTAATTATGTATGGGTTTATCTAATTATGTATGGGTTTATATCAGTCATGTATGTATAGACCTATATCTGATTATGTATAGGTTTGTATTAGTTTGTATCTGATCAGATCTAGTCATGTATGAACTCATATATAACTATATATGATCATACATTGGCAGATATAATTCATGTCTAATCAGATCTAATTATATATAGGCCTGTATATAACTTCAAACATAAATATATTGGTCAGGCATGATCAGATCAAATTATATATAACATCATGCATAATTATATATGGAGGTAGATATGATTATATATAATCATACATAAATTCATATATAATTATACATAATTATATATAATTTCATTTATAATCATACATAATTATATATAATTAGGCAAAATCATTTTTTCCCGGGTATCCAATTTTTTTTGAAATTTTTGAAAATTTTTCGTCTATTTCAAGTTTCCATAGTGGATTTTAATTTTCAAAGTAATTCATAATATCTGTGGTATCTATAGATTTACTTGTTGTGGAATCTTGTTTTTTATATGTTGTATATTTTTATTTAAATGAAACAACTTGAAATATTTTAATATTATTTTATTATACTAAATTATTTGTACATATGCCACGTGTTTTAACATGTACTGTTCGTACATGTCGTGTTCGTGCAAGTGCCATGTTGAATGAATGGCTACGTATGCGCTACTGAACTTATTGAGTTCCTGTAAATGAAAATATGCGTTCGTATGTGTGACTTGCACGAAGTTTATCGATGTGTCAACGAACTGGTCAACCAATGAAATTACGTTTTAGAGTCTACGCTTTGGATGGTGGTGCCATCTGACCTTATATTTTTGACTTATTTTGATTATAAGGGCACGTTGCCACTACATATCTGCGTTAATTAATAATCAAATATTAAATAAAAAACTATTCAAATTATTAAGTTAAAAACAGGCGTTATAAACCATAAACATAGAACAAATGTCTATATTGTGACTAACATATTTGAACTAACCATCACACTATTGGAAAAATAACTACGAATATTGCCAACTATTAAGGTGCCAGCTATTATATTCGAATATTAATTTTGCCCGTGCCGGCATTATTAGTTGAAAATATTTGTTGCCGGCGCCGGTAACAAATACTGCTCCATTTAAATAACACTTATTTTAAGTTAATAATTTTAAAAAAATTGCTCTGTTTATGATATGATATGTTTAAACAACATCCACTGTCTAAATAATTTCGGTAGAAATATTTTTATAACATCATGCATAATTATATATGGAGGTAGATATGATTATATATAATCATACATAAATTCATATGTAATTATATATAATTAGGCAAAATCATTTTTTCCCGGGTATTATCAGATTTAAAGAATTTTATTCTAGTTATTTATTAAATATTATTTATAAGTAATATATTTAATCAACAATAAAAAACAGAAGCCGGCATGCTCACTATCAAAATGGTGATGACAGTAAGTGATTTGAGCATATGTAAAAATTGTGTGTGCCATGGCGCTCTGTAAATATAAAAAATATAGAATCATACATAACTATACATGAGTTTATATCAGTCATGTCTGATCAGATCTAACTATATATAGAACTATATCTAATTATGTATGCCTAGATCTGATCAGATACAAACCAATACAAACCTATACATAATCAGATATAGGTCTATACATAATTAGATCTGATCATACATGACTGATATAAACCCATACATAATTAGATATAGGTCTATATATAGTTAGATCTGATCAGATATGACTGATATAAACTCATGTATAGTTATGTATGATTGTATATTTTTATTATTTACAGAGCGCCATGGCACACACAATTTTTACATATGCGCAAATCACTACCCGGGAAAAAATGATTTTGCCTAATTATATATAATTATGTATGATTATATATGAAATTATATATAATTATACATAATTATATATGAAATTATATATAATCATATCTACCTCCATATATAATTATGCATGATGTTATATATAATTTGATCTGATCATGCCTGACCAATATATTTATGTATGAAGTTATATATAGGTCTATATATAATTAGATCTGATCAGACATGAATTATTTCTGCCTATGTATGATCATATTAGATATATGTCTATATATAGTTATATTTGATCAGACATGACTGATATAAACTCATATATTATTATAGTTATGTATGATTCTATATTTTTATTATTTACAGAGCGCCATGGCACACAGACTTTACATATGCGCAAATCACTAACTGTCACCACCATTTTGATAGCGAACATGCCGGCTTCTGTTTTTTATTGTTGATTAAATATAATATTTAATAAATAATCTGATAATATTTAAAAAAAAAATTTACCAAAACAAATATACGATGTTTATTTTAAAATGTGCATGTGATAATTATTTTTGTAAAGTTGTAAACAGTGAGGTTATATAGAGAACCTGCCAAATGAACCTGAAGCTATTAAATTCCTCTGGAAAAGGAAATAAGAACTGGGTGAAATAATAATGAAATATGGTAAGTCAAAAATCAGCTAATATACAAGCATAATAATACTGTTTCTATTTTGTCGTTTCCATACAAATTTGCTTGTAGGCGTCTTCTGTACAAAAATCTAATTCTATTTATCAGAGTTGTAATTAAGTAATCCATTTAAATGTAAATTTTTTAGGTAACATTAAAAAATTAATACAAAGTTTGAGCAAGTCAAGAAAAACTTGAAAAAAAGATTACGTACACCCAGCGAATCTCTAGAAGGTAATGATAAGACTCAAGTTTCTCCAACAACTAAGGATATCAAAAGATCAAGGAAACCAAATCCTAAGTATACTTCAAAGTCATTTGAGAACATAGAATTTATGAAGCAGCCTAAGGAAATTCAAGTTACAAAACAAGACGTGTGTTTATATGTTCTCTAAAATAATTATAATTGATAATATTCTCATGACAAAATCAAAGTTAATTTGTAATTATTATCCTGTATAAACTGACGTGTAATTTTTTAATAAGTCTAGAATATGTAATGTTGCTATAATAAAATAAGATTGTAATTTTTCTTGTAAATTGTAAATTTGATGAATATTTAATAAAAAATTGTAGTGGAAAATATGTTGATTAGAATTTTTATTAATATTTAGATACGATCATGTATAAATTATTATACCTGTTTATATATAATCAGACATAATCTGGTTTTTACGTTATATATGATCATATATAATCAGACATAATATGGTTTGCTGCGTTATACATGATTATATATAATCATACATAATTATATATAATTACTTATATATGATCAGGTCCAAAAATTGGCCATATCTGATTATATATAATTAGGCAAAATCATTTTTTCCCGGGCAGTGTTTCATAGGGTTTTGGAAGTTTACAGTGGATTAAGGTTTGTATTAGTTTCTATCTGATCAGATCTAGTCATGTATG
The DNA here is from genome assembly GCA_020423425.1 of Chrysopa pallens. Lineage (NCBI taxonomy): Eukaryota > Metazoa > Arthropoda > Insecta > Neuroptera > Chrysopidae > Chrysopa > Chrysopa pallens. The sequence goes on from CM035592.1 coordinate 115,534,347, forward strand.
AACTCATATATAACTATATATGATCATACATAGGCAGATATAATTCATGTCTGATCAGATCTAATTATATAAAATCATGCATAATTATATATGGAGGTAGATATGATTATATATAACCATACATAAATTCATATATAATTATGTATAATTATACATAATTATATATAATTTCATATATAATCATACATAATTATATATAATTAGGCAAAATCATTTTTTCCCGGGTGTATACGGGGGTGGTCTTAAAAGTTTCCAACCTTATCGTGAATATAGCTGATCTCGTCAATAAAAGCTAATGAATGTAGGTGGGCCTCTTTTGACAGATAACCACTTAGTATTTTGGAGGCATAGTTGTTACTTGACAGTCGGTTGAGTGAAGCGACATGAGTGTTTTTGTTGAAAATGAAAAATTGATTTTTACGATTGCGATCCACTGAGAATTTAGATCCAAGCAAACTACTGTTTCGATCCTCTAGCACATTTTAAAATAAATTTGAATGTTTCGTATGAAAAATAATGACAAAATAAAAAGCATTTACGATACTACAATTTATCTACTCTGCATTGATCAATTTTACTACATCCTACACGGTTCATTACCACCCTACAGCGTTTGGCAAAAAAAATGTCTACTACTCCTCTACCACCATAAACGAAATTAAAAGAAAATTCTTATATTTAGAATTAATCAAATATGTGAACATATTTTTTACGTAATTCACATTGGCGATATTTTATTATATTGTATTTAAAAAAATTGTATTCGACAAACAGATGGATAAAGGATGTCTCTAATTCGTATCTTCTACAGCACAGCAAATGTAGGGAGTTCCAGGATAGATGAATTGTTTTTGTAAATTTCCATGAATTAGACTTTTGAAACGTTTTTTAAACCCAAAAATAATTTTATTTTTTTGATGGGTCGACGTTAATGGATTTATATAGTCAATCTCATCTCTCAACGAAGAAATAAAATAATTGAAGTATAAATTTTTGAAATTAAGCTAAGAATATTTTTTTATTTATATAACCAAAAATCATCCGTCATGTTTATCTAGGAACGCTTTATTCTGTTCGATTAAACTTTCTACACGTTCTTTTCTTGCTCATGTTTGATGTTGTTTTAACTATTTCTCTCTTCTAAGATTTAATTTTGATACGATAACCAGCCACATTGTGGAATGTGCGAATATGTTTATCTCCCAAAACAAAAACATATTTTCCAGTTGGATCGAATAGTAAATGGGTGATATTTCCTGAAAAAAAATTTTGAATAAATCATTCATTCTTCATTTGAGATATATACTCAATGGGCTAAGATCTCAGAGCTGTCAGAGCTGAATAGTGTTCATAAGTACACTGAATGCCAATATATCTACCGAATGCCAGCATAACTAATTAAAGAACCGATTTACAAGTACCTGGGGATAAAGGTAATTAAAAATAGGACTAACTTAGCTTAAATTCTGATGTTTGATTTCTTACATATATTCATATATATTCACTTATAAAAATTAAAATTGCGATATAAATAAAGCTTAATTTCGTAAGAAAGGATAGTGTGGCGACATACATACGCACAAGAACGCACCCCAGCAGCCAAAAGCAATTCACCGTACCAACGTTAAGATATATACAGATAACGGTCAACAGCACACACACACGAGGATGGATATAAAAAAAATCATTCACCACGCTGTTAAAAAGTATCCATGACATCAAGTGTTTCTCGTACAAATAAAAAACTTTATATAAATAAATCAAACAATTATAACACTAACATAATTTTATTTTGTGTAATTATATAAATAAATACGTAAAAGTTATGGTGTTTTATACATTAATATCTCGCACCTAAAAAAGCATCCAACCTGTAAATGGTATCCATCAATAACAAAACCCCATAAATGGTGACCCCGACAGTAAAAATAAAAACAAATAGAAACAATAACTGGTAGAATTTTATATCAACTTAAAATTTTACTCAACAATTTTTTTTCACACAACGGATAACCACAACGGTATTAAACCCAAATTGCAAAAATTAAACTAACAATAAAATATAAATCAAAGTGCACCACAACAAGTGACATAAACGAATTGCAGTGTCAAAAAAAAAAAAAAAAAAAACAATACCTTCGTACAACGCAATTAACATTCATCATAATCAAATAAAACAACAAAAAATTTCACTCAATATTACGCACAAGGTATTGTACAACAAAATTTTCATTCATTTAATTCATTAACAAGAAAACAAACACGATGCCCAACGATAACCACGATCCGCCAAACACTGGTGCTGCACAAACACAAATTTCTCGAGTAGCGGTCAAAGTTCCGCCATTTTGGAAATCAAACCCCGCATTATGGTTTGCACAAATGGAAGCCAATTTTCGCACATCCAGCGTCACCGCCGATCAAACAAAATTTGACGTAGCTATCGGTTCCATAGACAGCGAAGTTTTAACCCAAGTCAGCGATCTCATAATGTCACCGCCTGCTGAAAACAAATACACAACTCTTAAACCGCCTAATCGAAAGCTACACCGAAACACAAACACAAAAAAAAAACACCTATTAAGCGGCATGGACCTCGGCGACAACCGACCATCATTTTTACTACGACAAATGCGTGAGCTAGGGGGCCAACCATCGGTGACGAAATTCTAAAAACACTTTGGATACAACGCCTACCCCCTCAACTCAACGAACTCGCCGCCATGGCCGACCGCATCCTGGAAACATCACCCGTAGAAATATGTTCTACTGCCAACAACAACCATTTTCGACCGGACACGGATCTAATCAACATGATCAACAAACTGGAAGAGAAAATAAACTCGCTTTCTACGGAAATCACCCAGGTGCGACGATCACGCTCCCGATCGCGTACACAACCTGAGGAAAACGAAAACCATCCGAAATCACTAACATGCTGGTATCATCGTAAGTATAACGATCAAGCGCAGAAATGCACCAAACCTTGCGCATACAAAGCGGAAAACTGCAAAACTATGACGTAGAAGCGGTGTACGTCACTAGCCCAATTTCAAGCCGCCTCTTTCGGTTATTCCGCCCTCGTACAAAGACCGTAAAAACCATTCCAGTAAATCACTATACGCAGGTAATAATACAAAAATTCGCACTTACGGCGAAAAACAAATTACACTTAGTCTCAATTTTCCCACAAAATTCAAGTGGAGTTTCATTATTGCGGACGTATCGCATCCAATAATCGGCTCAGACCTATTAAAACAGAAAGGATTTCTAGTCGATTTAAAAAATATGCAACTAATCGATCGCAAACAAGCTCGTACAATCGAAGGAACAAAAAGACAAATTTCTTCTCTCGAGTTATCTTTATTGCAAAAAAACTCCGAATTTTGGAAAATTCTTCAACAATTTCCCAACATACTAAGTGGAACGGCCTCAAACGTTTCACACAATCACAAAACTCACCATTACATAGAAACTACTGGTCCACCAGTTAACGCTAGAGCTCGAAGGTTCCCACCAGACAAATTGGCTGACGCTAAAACTGAATTCACGAACATGATGAAATTAGGCTTATGTCGACCATCCCGTAGCAATTGGTCCAGTCCATTACACATGGTTAAAAAAAAGAACGGATCCTGGAGACCGTGCGGGGACTATAGACAACTAAACGCGGTTACCGAACTAGACCGTTACCCCATCCCATATATAACGGATTGCAACAATTTTCTACACGAAACAAATATATACTCGGTAATCGACCTAGAACGGGCATACCAACAAATACCAGTATTCGAACAAGACATACACAAAACAGCCATCACTATTTCATGCCATACGGACTACGAAATTCGGCCGCCACCTTCCAACGTTTTATGCACGAGGTTACTAAGGATCTCGATTTTGTATTCCCTTATTTAGACTTGGTAGCATCCAAAACTGCAGAACAACATAAAAATCACCTCAAAATTTTATTCAAACGTTTCGAACAACATGGCATAAAATTAAATAAAACCAAATGCGTACTAGGACAAGCAAACGTATCTTTCCTAGGCCACTCAATTTCATGCGAAGGGATATCACCACTACGTAAAAAGTAGAACCCATTCTAAATTTCCCATTTCCAAAAACAATTGCGGACCTACGCCGTTTTTTAGGAATGCTCAATTTCTATCACCGATTCCTTCCAAATGTCGCACAACTTCAAATACCACTAAACGACGAACTTAAAGGAAAAAAGAAAAAAGACAAATCACCTTTAAATCGCACGACAGAGCTAGAAGAATCTTTTCAAAAAATCAAAAACTTACTGGCTAACGCGATCTCACTAGCTCACCCAAAACCATCAGCTCCGATATCAATAACAACCGACGCCTCTAATATCGCCATAGGAGGAGTAGTTCACCAAACCATCGACAACAAACTGAAACCTCTAGGTTTCTTTTCAAGCAGATTAAAACCACCACAAATAAAGTACAGTTGCTACGATCGGGAACTACTGGCTATATACTCCACCATTAAACATTTTAAATTCCTATTGGAGGAACGACAATTCACGATATTCACGGACCACAAACCGCTAGTTTACGCTTTCTAACAGAAATCCGATCGAAGCTCCCCGCGCCAAACCAGATATCTAGAATTTATTTCGCAATTTTCCACGGACATACAATACTTACCTGGAAAAAACAACATTGTAGCCGATACACTCTCAAGAATAGAAGAAGTACCAATTCCTTCAACGATCGATTTCAAAGCACTAAGCTACGCACAAAAAACAGACAAAAAAGTACAAAACCTTCTCGCGTCTGAACCCGATCGTTTTATTCTCGCAACCCCAGTAGCAGGCACAACGCCAGTGTACTGCGAAAATTCAACAAACATTCTTCGACCACTAGTACCACTATCGCACCGCCAAATAGTATTTGACGCTTTACACGGCACTTCTCACCTAGGTACAAAAGCAACCGTAAAAATGATACGTCAAAGGTATTTTTGGCCAAATATAAACAAAGACTGTACGAATTGGACCCAAAACTGCATCCAATATCAAAAATGCAAAATCAATCGACACACTAAAAGTCCACACCAATCATTTTCACTAACAAGCGAGCGCTTCCAACACGTTCATATTGACATCATCGGACCACTTCCACCTTCCGAGAGTTTCATATACTGTCTCACATGTGTAGATCGTACTACCCGCTGGCCAGAAGCATATCCTCTAAAGGAAGTAACAGCACAAACAATAGCTGAAACACTGTTATCCCAATGGTTCTCCCGTTTCGGCGTCCCAATCACCATAACCAGCGACCTGGGTAGACAATTTGAGTCATCTCTTTTTCGACACATCAAGCAACTACTAGGCATTCGTCACATCCATACGACCCCGTACCATCCGCAAGCTAATGGGCTGGTCGAACGCTTTCATCGAAGTCTCAAAATGGCCATTAAATGCCAAAATAATCCAAAATGGACGCAAACGTTACCGATAATTCCGTTAAACCTACGATGCGCTATCAAAGAGGATCTACAAACATCACCGGCAGAACTAGTGTACGGCCAATCACTAAGATTACCCGGTGATTTCTTCACAAACTCCCAGACCAGCATCCAAAATGATCCGTTGTCATTTGCAAATGCGCTCAAGGAGCACATGCAGGCCTTACGCCCACAGCAAACATCGGATCATAGCAAACAAACAACATACATCCCAAAAACCCTAGACAAAGCAACTCATGTTTTCATTAGCGCAGATCAAGTTACAAGGCCACTTACGCCACCTTACCAAGGCCCTTTCGAAGTACTGAGCAAAAGCGAAAAAGTGTACAAACTAAGAATTAACGGTAAACATAAAGCCATTTCCATCAACCGCCTAAAACCCGCGTTCTACTACAAACAAAGCGAAAATAACGACGCAACAAGACAATCAACACAAAGCGCAGAAGAAACACAGGAACAACCTACAACATCGACCGCCGACTCTAAACCTATCAAAAGCTGCCTAAAAAGCCCAAAGAAAAATATCACCAGGTCGGGTCGAAAAGTGACGTTCCCGGCACGTTTTTTAATCTAACGCTTTCTCTACAAGGGGGAGCATTGTGGCGACATACATACGCACAAGAACACACCCCAGCAGCCAAAAGCAAGTCACCGTACCAACGTTAAGATATATACAGATAACGGTCAACGGCACACACACACGAGGCTGGATATAAAAAAAATCATTCACCACGCGGTTAAAAAGTATCCACGACATCAAGTGTTTCTCGTACAAATAAAAAACTTTATATAAATAAATCAATTATAACACTAACATAATTTTATTTTGTGTAATTTTATAAATAAATACGTAAAAGTTATGGTGTTTTGTACATTAATATCACGCACCTAAAAAAACATCCAACCTGTAAATGGTATCCATCAATAACAAAACCCCATAATAGTTATAGCGTTGGTTGGGTTTGGTATGTATTGCTTGTTTAAAAAAGAATGAATAAAGATTAAATTGTATGGAACTAAAATGAACAGCCAAAACCAACCAATCTTATTACCATGCATTGATAGTCAAGGCAAATGATTTTATAAATATATAGATATCTTTTTATAATGAGTTGAATATCTTTGGTTTTAGAAAGTTTCAATGGGTTTGATATTATTAATAAATTGTATATTGCGGAGGTACGATCCAGGAAGGATATTGGATATATAATAACAAAATAGGGCAAAATAGGATAAATGTTATTATTAATATGGCGTTTGTTTAAATGCAATGTTCTTATTTAGATGTTTAAAAAATTTCATAAAACTATTTACTAAACAATGAAAACCATTTTTGAAAAAAGTTTGTATATATAAAACGAAGCCATGACCGACTTGCCCGATGCATCATCGCATAGCTCGTAGATATCTAGAAATTATTTTAGAAAATTAAACGCTTAAGTATTGAAAAGGGGGTTCGTTTGTATGGAGCAATTATATAAGAGAGATCTCAAATTCGAAAATTACCAGGATTACTAACAAATAAATAAACACAAATTTCGTGCTTATAAAAATAACCAGTTCAGGGTTGCACTTAAAACAATCCTAATGTAATAAAATATTTAGATAAAATTGTTAAATATACAAGTTAATAGTTAAATATATGTAAAGAAAATCAATACACCCATACACTTGTGTCTTGATTTCCTTAATGTTAATCTCAGGCGTTGCTAGGGAGATTGGTAGAGACAATTTGCCAAGTGGCAGGAATTTATTTATTGGGTGGATTAAATTAAAGAAAAAAATTATATATTTTAATTTGAAGTGGTACCACATATCTGAAATAGAAACTTTAAATATTGTTTCCCGTGTTTATACAAGAAAAGCAGTTAAGTTTTTAATTTAATTAAAACGTGAATTTAAAAATATACTTTATTAGAAAACAACATTTTTGTGGATATTTCCAAAATAATGAAAAATAATATTGTTTATGGTAACGTTTATAATAAGAATGTATATAGAAATATTGTTGAGTAAAATTCGAACAAAAAAAAATTAAGATGAAAACATTCAAAATATTGAATACATTCACAAATAAAGAAACTACAAACAAGCAATATAAATAATCCAATGAAAATAAAAATAATTGATTATATTTTCTTGCAAATTGTTTGAAAGAAAATGGTTTATTTAACACACTCACATGTTTAACAAACGAGGCAAATTAAAATTTCAAATGTCAATATTCCTGATATAAACAAGAAGAAAAAAAACATTCATATTCTGAAATATTGAAGAAAAAAATGAAGTAAAATATTTATCACCAAAATCGCCTCAAATTTGCCACACATTTACCCCAGCAGCCATCTTAAATTTATCAAATGAAATATGTTGATATTTACCTCTATAATACCAGGGTAGATAATTTTTGAAAAAAAAAAATTATAGTAGAATGGAATCAATTGGAAACGCAAGATAATATGATAAAAATGAAAGGAAAAATAAATTACGGGCGTTCTGAGTTCGGGAAGAGAGGGGATGAGTGTTTAAGGGTAAAATTCGGTTTATCTGAATTTCCGGCAAAACTACAAGTCCTATGTAAAAAAGTTACATGGCAAAGTTGTAGGTAATAAATAACCTAGTTTTTGGTTTTTTATTTTTTTTCTCCGAAATTTGGTAAAAACTTACCTTTTTATGCTCCAAATACACTGTAATTGTTTTGATTTAAAATATTTATTTTTTCATCTTATTTGGAATAAATATCAATAAAGCACCCTAATTTTCAATCGAAAAATTTTGAGGTTACGTGAAAAAAATGCAAATACAAAATTTGTAGATCTTTTTACAAATTTGCTATTTAATTTTTTCCATAGGACTTATAGTTTTGCCGGAAATCGAAATAAACCGTGTTTTACCCTTAAAAACTCATCCCTTCCACACTTCCCGAACTCAGATCGCCAGTAATTTATTTTTCCTTTTATTTTTATCATATTATCTTCCGTTTCCAAACGGTTTCATCCTACTATCATTTTTTTCCACTTATTATCATTTTTTAAGGCGTCTACTCTGGCCTACTCACTCTCATCAGTTTATATGACTATACTTGTTGACTGTAGCTTAGACGGTTGTGCACAATGAGGTCGTAAAAAAGAAACTACTTTCGAATGAATCCGATTTCATAATGCAGTATTATAACAAAAGTTCAATCAATTGTCAAAAGTTATAGCCATGTGTGAAGAATCAGCTGTAAATGCTGCATCAAAAATACCGGAAGCATGTCCACTTAGCTCAAAGGCACGCTTAATCTGTTGAAATTCACCACTTTTATTAAATACAACTTCCCATATTTTACAATCTGGTGCAAAACATTTTGTCATTGATCCAGTCATAATAAAACGTCCAGAATTTGATATACCAAAATCACATAGAGCATTGTCGATAGTTTCCAAAGTTAATACTTTTTTGGCTGTTGTTAATGGCCAACTATCTTTCATTTTTTCAACCTTTGGTATTCGGGCTCCAATTTATGAAGTTTCCATGATCGTATTCAATGTTTAAACGTAAAGATTTAAGGTCCTTTTTGACACTGTTCAAATCATTGCCATATTAAAAATATTCGATCTGTAAAACAAAAGAATAAATAAAATACTTTTCAAGTAATTTAAATTTTTATTAGTTTTAACAAACTTTTCATACGTTACGATAATGGTAATATACATATTAACCTGTTAGGCTGTAACCATCTTACAGCCATATTACAGGCAAATGATAAGATAAATTTAAAAAAAATCTGTTTTTAAAACTGAATAAAATGTGAAAACAATTTTTAAGTACAAAGAGTTTGTTCTAAAGCAATTTTATTGTAAAAAGTATTTTAACGATATTTTTATTATTACTAAGTTCTTGTTTTATAAATAATAACTATTGAACTGTTTATAATATTCAATGCTTGGCAACTCCTGCTTTTATCAATTTAGTCGCTTTAAAAAGACATAGTAAACTGTTTTAGCCGGATTAGAAACAAATTTTTTTTATTAACAAATATTTTATTATGATAATGAGTAATAAATAGTAAGCAAATGAACATGTAGCTAATGCAACATGTTTATCCGGTTTTAATTGCTTTTTATATTGTAGTAGCTACTATAAACACAGCCTCAACATGAACAGTAAATGGGTTTCGTATAAAAAACAAAGATTGATAAAATTTTTGAATCAATCGAATGTCTGCTTAAAATTTATCATTCTAGCAAGAATGTTTATTGATTATTTGAACGTTTCCTTCTGATATAATGATAATTTCTTCGCAGGTCACAAAAATTTATTATATTGGCCTGTCGCAAAAATTGAGAAAAAGATGCAATTAAAGAATAAACGTATTAAAATTAAATGTAGTATTATAAATTAGTATTATGAATTAAGAATTAATGGCGCTTGCGTGCTGTGGTGTTAAACGGGCCCAAGTCAACGATTATACAAAGCGTTGACCCCCAGTTAGCATCGCCGTTTCACAATCTCCTTATTCAAGAAGACCCAGCTGTTTTATTACAATCAAAATTTGAAAGGGTAATGAGCTACGTCAAAGGTTGAGGTAAATGATTAAATAACTGATCAATCTGTAACAAACTTTAATATATAATAAGCTTTTCATTCATGAATAACGAACAATTATAAACGTAACTAAATAAATTAACAATGGCTAACTACCTAAATGATTAAATAGCCGATCTATCGGTAACAAACTTTAATATGTAATAATCTTTTCATTCATAAATGACAAACAATTATAACCGCAACTAAATAAGTTAACAACGTCTAACTACCTAAATTATGATTAAACAAAGCTTAACATTGCCTAACTCTTATAAATAATGAATTGTAATTTAATTAACATGAACAATAAAATGTGAAATAATATCACATATAAATATAATTTTAACCGTGGTCGTTAAACGACACACGTATGGAAGAAATAGAATACAATTGGCCAAATAAATTAATTAAAAGGTTAATTGGATTTGTAAAAAAAATTGTTACCTACATATCCGGTTTCATATAATTAAAATTGAAATATTTTTGTTTGTATCTTACTAATAACCATAACTATTTTAAGTCCACCGTCAACATTCCGATATTTTTTCCACGTGGTACCTTCCAGGTTGGATTAATTATTTAACCTATGTTTTTGATACACCATTTGATGATGTCTTCAGTATCAATGCCAATCCAAAAAGAGAATGAATTCTCTCTGCCAGAGTTGCCAGAAAGTTTTTATTCAAGTCGCCCCATCTATCATCGAAAGTCGCAAAATATTCTGAAGAATCGCCCAATGAACGTTTTAAAATACTCTACATAACAGACTTGAACTTACCGCGTAATTTGAAATACATTTTTTTAATTAAAATTCTGGAGAGCTAAAATAAATTTTTTGTATATTATCTTATAATATAATATTACAGTGAATACGAAACTCAACAATATAGATTTTATACGTCTTTATATAAATAATTTCAATTTATTACTTTTCTCACTAAAAAGTACAGAGTACAACAGATTATTAGACAAAGTTTTTACTTTTAACTTGTTGCCAACGCTGAAAAGTAAAAAGAGCCCAATTTGCCACTTATCGCCCAAACTTAAAAAAAGGAGCGTACCTATAGAAAAAATCGCCCAATTCGCGATAAATCGCCCCATCTGGCAACTCTGCTCTCTGCTAACATCTTACCAGCACACATATTTTTTAATAATATATAAAAAACAAAATGCTCGCGCATATTTTTGCTTACGTCAAAATTATGAAGGTGGTATAAGACTATCGGAATGATATACGCCTAGAGGCAGATTGATATTTAGCGACTTTTTTTGTGAATGGTATTTAATATTAATTAAATTTTATTATTGTTATTATTTTTTTGGTTTTAAAATTTATGAAAGGAAAAAAAATCGCTACAGGCCGCGGACCGTATTGTTAACCATGTCTACTTTAGAACAAACTCTACGTATTTAGTTTTTACTTTTTATTTCGGGTTTGCTATTTAAGTGATCATTTTTGGGTTTTTTAAAGTATAATTTGTTTATATAGAACCACTGCCTATTGTTATATTAGTTTACTTATGTTTTCTACATGGTGACTTGCATATGGACTATGTGTATTAATGTCTTATATAAAGATGCCTTCTCCCCCCATTTAGGTTAAGATTTCGGTTTAATTTTAATTTTTGCATTACTAAACGATGTAATGAAATATTGTAATCTTGATATAACTTGTGAGTGTATAAGATGATGCATTATATATAAAGCATAGGCTAGACACTTTATAGCTTTGAAATTTGTTTAAATATTATTTTTGATCCTGAATAAAAACGTTTTAAACTTAACCTTAAATTACAAAGATACATTCCTAACACAAGTTAATATACGCGTGTTAAAACACTGAGTGTTAAATGTTTATTTCTTATAGAAATTTAAATTATTAACAAGTGTTCTTTAATATTTTATTATCTTTTAAATAACATCCAAATACTCAAATAATTAATATTCGAGTTAAACTAAATGTTGGTTAACCGAAAACTAAATTGCTATAATGGTAGGTTTTGATCGAAAACATCTTCTGCATTTTGTGGGAATATTTTCATTTTTATGATAATTTTATGATGACACTTAATAATGAATTAGATAAAATCAGACAATTCCTAAAAAAATTATCGAATTATTCCAAAGTATGTAAAAAGACTTTAATAATAAGTTTTTGCAGAAAGCGTTAGGTTAAACACTAACATAGGTTAAGGAATTTATCAACGAAAAACCTAACAAATTTTACTGTAAAATGTGTGTACCGGTGTTGCCTAATATATATAAAAAAGCTCCGTTTTTGAGGTGTTCAAGAAGCCAAAAATTCTATTTACGCTATTTCAATCAAAAAAAACATCACGATAAATCGCCACATCTGGCCAACCCTGGTACATATTATACTATATTAGAAAAACACTCATTTCATGGAGTCGTTAGTGGAAGATTTCTAGTGGTAATTTATATTTTTTTGTAGGTATTAAAACCCATCCACTATATCACTGGGTTTCGAAATAAAAACCTAGTTGTACTTGAAAAACCTAAGCACAATACACTGCAAATTCATTTCATTTATAGTTATTTAAAACGATTAATAGTAATAATTATATACCTGAAATCATATGGATAAAAAGAAATTTCGTGTATTAATAAAGCATTGCTTTTTGGCGAAAAAAATAATGTTGAAACTAAGGTGCATTCTGTACCAGGAAAATCAAACGTATAGAAGTGGTTTGCTGAATTCAAACGAGACATGAATACCGAGGACGATGCACGCACTGGACGCCCCAAAAAGCCTATTACCGACGAAGATACAAAAAAAATCGACAAGATAATTTTTGATAAGCTGAGACCGTAAAGATATCAAAGAAACGTGTTGGTCATATCCTGCATCAATATTTGGATATGCGAAAGCTCTGTTCAAAGTGGGTGCCACGCGAGCTCACAATCGACCAAAAACAACAACGAATCGATGAAGGAGTGTTTGGGGCTGTTCGATCGTAATAAATCCGAATTTTTGCATCGATATGTGATGATAGTTGAAACATGGCTCCATCATTTCACACCAGAGTCTAATATACAGTCAGCTGAGTGGACTTCGTGATGAACCGATTCCAAAGCGTGGAAAAAAGATGTTAAAGTCAGCTAGAAAGGGGCTGGCAACACTATTATGGGATACTCATGTTATAATATTCATTGACTATAAAAAGAGAAAATCCATAAACAGCGACTATTACGTAGCGTTAATGGAATGTTTAAAAGACGAAATCGCGAAAAAGTGGTCTCATTTGAAAAAGAAATCAATGGGAAAATTGCAAGAATTGGGCTTCGAATTTCTTCGGCATCTACCGTACTCTGCAGATCTGGGCCCCTGTTCTGTTCTCAGACCTGAGGATGCTCGCTAGATGAAAATGTTGCTCCGATGAAAAGGTCGCTGAAACTGAAGCCTATTTTGAGGCTAAAGACAAATCGTATTATAAAAATAGTATCGGAAAATTGTATGACCCTATAATCGTTCGAATAATAAAATCAAATTCTATCAAAAAAAATTTTTTCTAAGCTAGATTACGAACTTTTCAGCCCACCTGTTACAAATATAATTTTGTTACATTAAATTAAAAAAAAATATATAATAAATGAGTATTGATTGATACTCATAATCACATGTTTGCAAATATAAATTAAATTACCGTTGTTACTTAAGGGGCACAACAAAAATCACTCGGTATATAATCACTACGACCAAAATCGTTCGGTTAAAATCACTCCGATAAAAATTACTCGGTTGAAAAAAAATTTGTAGAAAGGCCACTCGTCACAAAAATAACTCTATAAAAATCACATCACTATTAAGCTGAAATGTTTAATACATTCATGTATTGTTGTAATGTTAATAATATAAAATTCAATGTAAACTACGTGTTGATCCATTATTGATTCTTGCTAAAGTTGTAAGCCAGTTTGTTTTGTATATGCACTACTAGGTTTATCGACGCTGCTGTATTTCTGTATTTATTATACACTATTTGCCACAGTAAAAATTTTTCTATTGTAAAATGTGGCACATTTTCATAATTAAAAATGAACGTTCTTGTGATACATAATATTACAACCTTTGATATTACAACCTTATTTTAATATCCTTAATATTACAACCTTTGATGATAATGCTTGGGTACTTTTTGGGATTGAGTTATAATACGCCTGCGTGTTTTTGAGCCTTATGTTTAACCTGTAATTAAATTACGCAAGTGCTATTTGGTATCGATTAAGTCAGATTTTAGGGTTTTTTTGGCATTTACGCACAAATTATGATTAAACTGCCTAAGTGATAACTGAGGTCGAATCAATATGGATTCGCATGTTTTTGGACCTTAAGTTCAACCTGTAAATGAGCAACCCACATTTGTTTAAGATCAAGTTAGTACGGGTCTGCGAGTTTTTTGCCTTAGAGTTTAACTTGTGATTAAACTATCCCCAAACCTTTATAGAAGAAACTATAAATTTGCTAACCCATCCCTTTCTCATGTAAATTATAAGTCGTAATAATTTTTCACATCATTTATTAAAGATCGAAATTTAAATTTAAAAAATCATAACATTTTCAAGATTAAAATAAATCATCAACTTAATACGTAAATGGTTGGTATTATTTAAGTATTTAAGTTTTTCCTAGGTACACAATTATTTTAAAATTTTATAGACAAGTTTTCTAACACTACATTCTAAAATCCGCGCATAGGAGAACTGAATTTATTGGTCGACTCATATGTGGACAATGTTTTCTACTAAATCACACAAATAAGTTTCTAAGGACATTTCATCTACTGCGCATAGGTCTTCAACATATCTTACTAGTGCGCATAGGAAATCTTATATTTTGTTAGTGAGCTGTATGTTTAACTCTCTTATGAAAGGTCTGCACATGAATCGATCCAAAATTATTCAACTGCGCATTGATTGGTTTTATATTTGTCCAAAATTATCATCATGTTTGCAGCTTAATAATGATCACTTCGCATAATTGGTACTGCGCATAAAAGAACCTTAGTTTTTGAAGGATAATATGTAACTGTCAATTTGAAGGATAATATGTAACTATCAACCAATCAAAAAAGGTAGATAGGATTTATATCAATTTAGATTAAAAAAATTTTTTTAAAACATTTGATTTTCAACTATCCATTTCTCAAAGAAAGTAATGAAATTTGATAGTTATCCCGTTGAAGATTTATATTTCAAAACCAACTGCATTTTTTTAGCTCTTTTGAATTTTGCTAGAGCTCGCTCGTTTGTTGAAGAAAAACATAAAAAAAAACGCGAAAATACATTACATTTACATAATACACATTTAACTTGTCTTTTGGCAAACGCACGACTGTGCTATATGATAGTAAAAAAAAGTGTGTTATATTTTGGTAAAAAATTGGAAAGTTATTATAAAAAATCGAAATTGTATGTATGAAAATATTTCTTGGAGTTAAATCACGTCTTTTTGAAAGCAAAACATCATGAGTCGGCATCTATATATGAAGTCATCAAAATATGCTATTAATATTGCTATTGGTTAACATACGCCATATGCTCAAGCCCATCTATGTTGTTTTATTTTCGATACACAAGGTTATATGTAAAGAAAAAATCAATTGCGAAAACTAATCAACATCCCTATTTCTTAATGACGTTTATATTTATTATCCCTTACCTACAATCTCATGTGAATTTAAAATGGCTAACAACTTCTTGATACTTTTTCTTTTTTAGTTTTTTAATAATTATTAATGAGAACTCTAGGATTTTTCGAATAAATTTCGATTTTTTCCCCAATTTCCTAGATCGAGTGCAAACCGTCACTGAATTAGCAACGAGTAACATGTCCTCAGAGAATCATTACAACTAGCTAATTCATACTGATGATGACTACTTTGTAGTCGAAATACGTATTTATAAAAAACAAAAGAATTTGATCTAGGAAATTGGGGAAAAATCGAAATTTATTCTTGATACTCGGTTAAAAAATGATATTTTAGGCCTGTAATGATATTGGATCAGCAAATAAACAAAAAATGTTCATTAGTAATACAATTTAAACATTTATAGACATTAATATTAAAAACAGAGGCAAAAAAAATATAAAAGCATTCAAAGTTCGCCGAAGGTCATCAAATTTTAATCATTCTAAAACAATATTTAACAAACTTAATTGAATAAAAAATGAGTATGCAAAATACCAATAAAACTGAAATAGACATGATTATTTAATAATGTGTTCTAACAATTTTCTATATTTTTATCTATATATTAGGTATGGAAAAAGTAATGCCACAATATGAATTGGCTCCCACTCCCATAATATGAATTTATATGAAGGTGTAAATTTATATGTAAAATTTATTATTACAAGGCGCAAAACATGGACTTCATTTTAAGCCGTTTGTTTATCACAAAAGACATACCTTGCCAATATTGAAAGTCAAAACGAACATAAAGATATATCAATTGAAAAGATGATTTAACTGTACCTATATTTAAAAATCATAATATATCTTTCCTATGTTCTTATATTTGATTTTTTTAAGATAATCCACGAAAAATATATATTTAAAAATTAAATTGAAATACAATTCTTTAAAAGTAATTTTAACTACTTGAAAAAATTTTAAGATCTTTAAGTAAAGTTTTGTTAAACTAAATTTTATACTCGACTGGGTTCAGCTTCAGATAAAACTATAGTTTTTGTTACAACACAAGCGCTAAGTTTTATCTTTTGGTTTAACATAAACAATAATCTTCCCCAATGATCTTAGCAATATCTGATTTTAAAAAAAACACATTATTCTCTTAAAGTAAATTTTGCATCAATTTCAAAAAATCGATTCACTTGTGTCTGTTATTCTATTGTATAAAAATAAAATGCTTGAATACTTTATTTTCTCATCAGTAAGTTTAACTAGTAAAATAGTTTAATAAAAAACTTTGTAAGTATAGCCGAGAAATCAAAAAATGAAACGACCTGAATCTTGCACGCCTAATTAAAAGTATAAAATACACTAACTTTAAAGTATATTTTATTATTTTTTCAGTTTAAAATGAATGTTTTAGATAGATAAATAAAATTAATATTGATAAACAACTGAACCCCACATAACAACATTAAATAAAAATTACATTAAATAGTTTCGACGTACGTTCGCATATTGAATATACTATTGAATAGTACATCTAATTGTTGTAAAACTAAATATACTTAATGTAATTTTATAATGCCCAAATGTTAAATAAAGTTTTTTATGGCAGTTTTTTAGGTTATTCTATTGTATAAAAATAAAATGCTTGAATACTTTATTTTCTCATCAGTAAGTTTAACTAGTAAAATAGTTTAATAAAAAACTTTGTAAGTATAGCCGAGAAATCAAAAAATGAAACGACCTGAATCTTGCACGCCTAATTAAAAGTATAAAATACACTAACTTTAAAGTATATTTTATTATTTTTTCAGTTTAAAATGAATGTTTTAGATAGATAAATAAAATTAATATTGATAAACAACTGAACCCCACATAACAACCGATTATTTAATTTTTATGAATAGTTAAAATATCGAAAATAGGTAAAAGTGTCGAATTTTTTGATTTCACAAGCAATCAGCAGTTATTCATTAAATAACAATGTCAGTTAACAGTTTAAATTTAAACAATGTTAATTGCATCATGATTTAAAGTCATTGATTGTAGGTACATACACTACATACTATACATAGAATATATCACCTAACCGATACTACCTATTTTTCAAAATTAACAGTTTTATAAAATGATAATACATGATAGATCAAATAATAGTTTAGTTCAGATGTTTTACGGCTATTTAACGTTCGTCTTCGTGATATTCCGCGGTAACGATAGTATTAATGTAATTTTAATGCTTGAAATGTTTTTAACAAGTGTATTATTCGCGTTTTGATTACATTTATGCTCCTATTACAAATACTTAGGTACCTAATATTAATTTTAATGCTACAAAAAAATTACGTGGAATGTTCCTAAAATTATAACATACGCTTTGCATACAAATATTCGTTTCGGTGACAAATCTCTAAACATTTATAATTTTGCGGCGATAGATACAATCAAGGAGGATTTGATAAGGCGGAAACTGCCTAACAGATACAATGTATTTTTCGCATTGAGTATCAGCGACATTCTTTTATCGGAAAGAGAGTTAAAATCAAACAAAAGCCTTTTAAAATGTTGACAAAATCCTTTTAAAATGTTGAATGGGTCATGTAATATGTAATTCTTGGCAATTTACAATATAAAGCTTTATAATATTATTTCAATTGCAAGATATGGATGAAAAACGGAAATATAACAAACGGAAATTCGTATTTTCAATACATATAGAGAAAAATATCTTCGTGTTGAAATTGCACAAGTCCAATAGAAATGTAAAACAATACATCTACTTAAAAAAACAATTTTTTTACAGAAAGAGGTCATATTCAAGATGATATCGTTGTATTTTAAATTATATAGATCGTTTATAGTGAAGAGTTCCCATACAGCTCAAAAGTTTTACACAGCACTAAATGAACCGATAAACCTATGATAGACCGGTTTTTAATAGATAAATTGTGTATGCCGAAACAAGAAGATGCAAACACTGCAGCATGTTAATATGATTCAATTATGCAATTAGGAGGTATCTCGTATAACGCTCGTCATAGTGTTTTTGTAGCAGGGTTGTAAATCCAATTGTTGTAAAACTAAATATATTTAATATAATTTTGTATATAATATATATATATATATATATATATATATATATATATATATATATATATATATATATATATATATATATATATATATATATATATATATATATATATATATATATACAAAATTATATTAAATATATTTAGTTTTACAACAATTGGATTTACAACCCTGCTACAAAAACACTATGACGAGCGTTATACGAGATACCTCCTAATTGCATAATTGAATCATATTAACATGCTGCAGTGTTTGCATCTTCTTGTTATATATATATATATATATATATATATATATATATATATATATATATATATATATATATATATATATATATATATATATATATATATATATATATATATATATATATATATATATATATATATATATATATATACAACAAAATTACATTAACTATTAATTACATTAAATAATAATAACATTAAATAAAAATTACATTAAATAGTTTCGACGTACGTTCGCATATTGAATATACTATTGAATAGTACATCTAATTGTTGTAAAACTAAATATACTTAATGTAATTTTATAATGCCCAAATGTTAAATAAAGTTTTTTATGGCAGGGTCTCAAGTTCTGGAGTCGTCCGTATCACTCTGCCTTCGTTAATAGATTCTCCGTTGTTCATCTGCCAGGATGTCGGGATTGGCGGGCGACCAGCTACTACAAACACAGCATCATAAGATACTGCGCGGTAAGCGCATGCAACGCGCAGTGCATTTATCCTGAAGACGTTGATCATCAGGCGAGCGTAAGCCGCGGTATCGATGGCCAACGACCAGTTTGGTGCGGCGTAAAAAAGGATCGAGTTGATGACCGTTGAGAGGAGCTATCTGCGGAACTGTTATGGTCCTCCTGTGTTTGGAATTACCCAGATCAATGCGATCACCACCTTGGATGCTTTCTGGCTAACAATCCGAAGATATTCATTGAACCAGAGCTTTTTATCGATCTGGACGCCCAGTTATCTCAGCGACCTTTGAAATTCAATCTCACAATCTCCTAGATAGAGTGATAGACTCCCTTACTCTTCTACCGATTACTCAAACGCCGACCTGTTCCATGGCAATGATCTTGGATCTGACTTTGCAAAAACCGTATTGATTCTCAGAAAGGCCCTGGTCACTCTCACTAAAGACTACTAGGTGTTAAGCAATGATTCTATCTGGTACTTTACCTCCTATTTCCAGTAAGCAGATTGAGCGACAAGCAGAGGGCTCATTAGTCGCCCTTTAGTAGCAGGACCAAATTCTGTTCCAGTAGTCTGGGAACTTATCTTCCATGATGCAAGCGTTGTTGATATTGAGGAAAATGTTTTGCCGTTTGTTGATTGCGGCTTTGAATGCTACATTTGGAAAAACGTCCGGTCTAGGAGCTTTTGTGTCCCCAATCTTTTGGCCAGCTCTCGTCAACTCTTCCAGCATCACTGGTAGCACCTCGTGGATATTCTCTTCTGTTATAACAGTTCTGGTAGTGGGATCACCTGTTTGTCCTCATTATCCTGACTAGAAACTCCGGGTTTGATGGTATCACGGAGCTTCGCCAAACTACACAGGCCAAAAAAATGATACACTTTTTTCTATTTTTTTGGACCTGAATTTTTAAAAAATAGTAATAATTATTATTTGTTATAATAATAGTTAGTACGATAAAGACATGTATTGAGAAGAGTCACATCAAATTTGAAAAGAGTCACACCGATGTTAACCATAAAATGACATTTTATACCTACATTTCTTCAATCCGCGATTCCTGCTCTATACATGGGGCCTTCCTGTACTTCAAAAAAATCATTTTCTTCATTTCTTTCTTCTAAACGAGCTGTTCGGGCTTCCTTTTTAGACGTTAGAAGTCCAGATTTCTGACCGATTAATCCGGGCATTATCTCGCTTGGTGGCGAACGCATGAGCTTCTGGACCAATCCCCATAAAAGACATCATTTTTAAAATAAGAATGAAGCCATCATTAAATATGGAAACTGCAATAAAAATTGCAATTTATATTATGCGTAAGCCGGCATGTATATGTTTTGGCGCAAAAGTCCAAATTAATGAGTTCAGGGAGTCATTATTATTCTGGGTCTCAGAACCTAAGTACCGAACCAGTAAATCCTCTGACTATAAACTCTCGTAGATCGGCTTTATAATTTCTAATACGTTGTCAGACAGAGGTGGGTTTTGGTGGTCAAACTCTTCAGATATACCTTCATGTACAGCTTTTTGCCATTTACACCAGCTTTCTGGACAAGGTGGGAAATAGAAATGTTGCGGATTTTCATTTGTAAACCTATTATGATGGAAGGTAGCTCAAATTGCATTTTTCATGTCCTCTATAGAATCCGGATGCCGTTGAATCGCTAATCCATAATATAAAAACAGTTTATTTATCAATTTATCGGTTAATTTCCCTGGACCTTTTCAGCCAATTCCTTTGCCTTTATTTTGATTTTTTGCTTTTCGTAATCTTGCACCCATTCTTTTTTGTATATGTCCCACGCACTCTTTTTTTTCACCAACTGGATCACTTTCATAGGGATCTATGTCAAGTATACCCTTGAAAGTCTTAGTATCACCTACCCATATACCCCTATATATTTGACATATTTTACTTGGTGGTTTTGAACTGATCGACTAAACATCTCGATAATAGCGTCAACTTCCATTTTGCCTGCACTTCCTTTATGATTTATCGTACAAGATTCTTTATGGTCTTCATTGTACGCTTCAATATCGGAATGTTTTTTATTTTTCCAGGTATTACAGCCTTGACAAAAGCTAGATTTTACAACTGTATCTACAATTTTTTTTAGCTATGATTGTGGTAACTCCAAATAGAGAACTAACCTCTTTTTTTCCAGGTCCCATCTCCAGAAACCGTGAAATTATTCGAATTAGCATTCGGATTAGACGCTGAAATTAAATTTTTCTCTTCATCAACAGCTTTGGAAATAATCAATTTTTGAAGTTGATCTTTAGAGACATATATATATATATATATATATATATATATATATATATATATATATATATATATATATATATATATATATATATATATATATATATATATATATATATATATATATATATATATTACTGTTATTCGTTATTACTGTTTTTCACAGGTGAACGTAGCAGATTTTTTGCTTCTCTTAAAAGCTGATCCACCATCATGCTCCGTTCATCAATAATTTGTAAACAATTATCACAAAGCAATCCACAATATTTTCAATAATTATTATAAGCTTACACAATACTTTTTTTAACGATTATTGGTTTTACCCCGTTTTGAAAAAATCAAGTTTTCATCTGATCTCGTCGTTTTGAGGTTACAGGAAGCTTCCCTGCGTGGTTGTCACACTATGTCGTCTATATATATATATATATATATATATATATATATATATATATATATATATATATATATATATATATATATATATATATATATATATATATATATATATATATATATATATATATATATTTTTTTTTTTTAAATTGTCTAGTTTCCTATTTGAAATAATTTTGAACTCTTTTGTGTTAATTTTTTATAAAAAAAAAAGTGTCTTAAAGTGATAAGGCGATATAAAAAACTTTTGAAGATGCAAGTAGTATATACTAACATTTTATAATTTATACTTAGTATTGATTATTATAAAAAATTATTGGCAAAAAATTCAAAAATATTTACTGTCTAAATTTGTTCGTCTTATTTGTCGATTTATGAATTAAATGAGAAAATACTCATTATGTCTAATCATAACTATCAATTTAGGAAAAGATAAAATAAACGGACAACGTCTCAATAAATGCGTTGGATATTAGAAAAGTGCCGGAAATTGGAACTTATAAGAAATAGAATTTTTTAATCAACTTTATGTACTATTGTTTATGTAATGAGAAATTTTCGACATGCTTAACACAAGCCTGGAATAGTTAGTTATATTATTATTTTTTTTTCCACAAATGTATTCATGATCTTATTGATTTTGAAGTATTTCAAAATAAATTCCATTGTTTATACTTTACCAGGATTATTTTAGAGTCGAGCTTACTTTGCTGAGAAAGTATTAAATGAGTATGAACTCATTATCGAACCAGAAACAATGAATGGTAGCAAATTAAATGACCGACGAATTGGAAATAAAATGACATTCTCAGTCTTCAGTATTCTCATTCGCAGTGGTGCACTCTCGGCCTTATTTCATTTTTCAATGAAAAGAGGCTAGGATTAGCCAGTTTTTTACTTTCGAACACTTCGTTATGCAACACTCGAATGTTCAATATGCAACACTTAATGGACATTTTAAATATTCCAATGATTTTGAAGGGTCTATTTATAAAAATGGGACAAAATTTGGAAAAAATCCCGTAAGAATACTTAGACGTGGAAGTTAAGCTAGTAGGAGAAAAAGAGAAACAAATAGCTATCACAAAGCGGAATGTTGATTCTGATGGTATTATTTGGATCACAGTTTATGTCGATGGGGACTGGAGTAAACGATCATACGGTCAGAATTTTAATGCAAATTCCGGAACTGTAACTATTGTATTTTAATTTTGATTAAACAAAGTTTCTTAAAATCTAGGGTTTCTTATAATTTCAAGCAGTTTTAATTAGCAAGGAAACTAAGAAAATGCTTTTCTTAGGGCTTAGAAATAAATATTGTTCGGTAATACAAAAAAATCTCTCTATTGCTATAAGAATTAAGATGATAGTTCTACAGCGATATAATCAGACATTCTAGTTGATGGTTTCAATTTAAGCATTGAGATCCACGGCATAAAATGTTAGACGATAGACGAAATATTACACAGAATAATAGTCTCACCACATTTTTTAATGACTGAGCGAATGTTGACTTTGGCCTACAGATTCAAAATAATATTAAACTCCTTTTAAAAGGACGCAGTCTTTTTAAAGCTGGTATACATCCACTTTTATTGGCAGCAAAAAAGAAGCTATAGAATACAACAGCTCTCATGGCGGCACTGTGGAAGATTATCAAAACACATACTTGAGGTCCACCAAAACTATAAGTAATAATATTGTAACAAGCGTGAAAAACTAAATCTGTATCCCGATCTTGTAGAAAAGAAAATATCGGGTGTTAATCAGTTTTAATATCGAGTGACCTCGCAGACCTTTTCATGAGCATTCTTGCTAAATTCAATGCAGGAAAAAGATTAAATTTAACAAACAGTGGGTCTTTTCAAAGGAAATATACCTTAACTACCTTGAGTTAACAACAGGGGTATGAGTGGAATAACCAACCGTGGAGAGTCTCTGAAAAAGGAAGCCTAGTAAAATATTTAAAAAAATATCTATTAAAAAGGTTGATAGATTAAAGAGGCGAATTATTTTCAAAAAGACGAAGAAAATAACTTTGTCCGATGCCCACGACTGCCCCAATGCCATAAAAGAAGAGGTGTATGACATTTTTATACTAGTTTTGATGAAATGCTCTTACAAACTTTAAATGAGTTTAAAGTGGAGCAACCAGGTATTTCTAGTATAGAAAGCCAGACAATTGCAATGTTTTAAATGATAAGGAAGCAAGGCAATATTTTATATGACAAACTTGGTGAAAATTGGTTAACAGCATCCAATTTTGAGTTCATACGTAAACGTCGGAATATAAGCGGTGGAAAACTATTTAAAAAAATGTTGTATTCCAATCCCTACACTTGTTGATCTATGACATATGGTATTATTAAAAACCAGACAGTAGCTATAGCAAATTTTTGAAATGAGGCGTTATAAAAATCTAATAAAATTAATAAAATTGGTGTTTTCATCGATACTGAATATGACTGTCTAGCTGCCAGCCTTTATGGTAAAATTTTATGGATTAAATGTAATAATCAATTTAGTTAGCAAAGAATTATTTTTTTTTTCAATAACTCCTACATTGATTACGAGAATGCTATCGTGAAAGTTAAATGTGTTCCTTCATTGAATTCCCGGAATATGGTTTCGGACGAAGGAGCTACATCTAATAAGAAATAACTTTTTTTTTTTAATGCAAGAGTATTAAAAGGACACACAATTATTATTATCAAGTCAGTTGACCCATCTAATAATCATTAAATAAAATATAAAATCAAAATTTTTCCAAAAATATATAATTTGTTAAATTTTAATAAATGTGTGATAATGGTCATAAAAGAAAAATTCAATAAAGAAAAACAATTAATTCGTTATAATTAAAGTCACAGAGGCATTCTAAGAAAGCAGAAGGCAAAAATTTTTTATGCGACTCTTTTGTAAAAACTTTTAAAGATAAAAGTACTCTGAATAAACTTATTTTCATTGGATAAAAACCATTTTCTTGTGATATAACCACTTCGATGATAAATTGTACATATCTACTATTTGTAATAGAACCCTTAACCAACAGAGAAATTTAAAACAATATAAACTAATTTATTAGGGGGAAAAAACTTTTTCTTGCGAAACTTGTGAGAAAACATTTTTTCGTATGAGTAGTTCAGTTGATCATAAAAGAACTCCTATAGGAGACAGATCTTTTGCCTGTGAATTTTGTAGTAAAACATTTGTAAAACACAGTACGTTAGTTGCACATAAAAGGACTCATACCGGCGAAAAACACTAATCACGATTTTGATATGTAAATTTGAAAATTCAAATCGATGAATCTCATATGTTCAACTTTTTGTCGAAAGTTGCTATTTTTACCAAAATTTACCAAATTTGTATTTAGCGTGTTTTCAGAGGTTACTTTCCGAGAGTGCTGGTAAAAAATTTTATCAGCACTCGTTATAAATCACTTTAAAACGAGAGTGTAAATTTTAGAAAAGTTTTATTTATTGTTGGTAAAAATTGTAGTTTTTCAAGAAAAGTCGAATATTTAAATCGAAAATTTTTAAACATCAAGATCGTGACTAAACTCCCAAGTATAAATGCTAAATAAATTTTACCAATTATTTTTAATAAATTTAGCTATTGTTCTAAAAACAAGATCATATTGGATCTGCCATTTTGAACTTTACAATTTTCATATAGATTGACGAAGCGTTTCGTCACATATTTACCTGTACTATCTGTCAGAATTTCCGTTGTAATTGCTTTACACATTGTTTTATTGTATGACTATTATTTAATAAATTTTTAACAAGCAGCTTTTATTTTTTTACGTGAAAGGTAAAATTAATATTTAAAATATAAATTTCGAAGTGATAAAATATCGTTTCTAATAGCATCAATATTATAACAAGAGTCAATTTTGTAGGTTGCTTTGAAATTCTAATTATTAGACTATTTAAAATAGATTTTAGAAAGGAACAATTGCGATTACGCATTTTTATTGTTTAATATGTTAGTTTAGAGATACGTTTTTAAGTGGGCTATAATGCCCTTTGTTCACTTATTTCAAAATAACTGGAAACAAGCTGAAAATTTCAGATTTTTAAAAGTGCAATTTTTTGTAGAGAATTAAATTTTCTATAGTCTTTATAAAAATTAATAATCCCTCTTTTGAACTCAAAATGCTTAAAAAAAAAAAGCAAAAAAATTTGAAAAATTACGTTTTCTACTTTTTTTTAAATAATTTATTCATAACTTGGAAGTCTTGGAAGTCATCCTTGTTGAATACATATGGTAAAAAAATAAAATAATTTTGACCATTTTTTCAATGAAATTTTTTTCTTGTTATTATCAGAAAACAAATGAAGATATAATAAATAACTAACAGTGTTAATAGTTGACAGTTAATAGTAGAACCAATGTGTAAAATATTTTTAATCATTAGCATAAATAAAATAGTCTAAATATACAGTCTATATATAAAATAATATATGTATGTATATTTATATAGCTATAAATGCATGTATATTTATAACATGTACATATGTATTTTGCTTACTGGCAGATGGAATTGTTGCTAATCTTTTGTTTTTCAAGAATCAACTTGTTAAAATGTATGCATTAACCAGAAATAAAAATATTTTTTTGTGTAAATTAATTTTAAATTTGTACGTAGTAAATTCTTACCTCTACAAATTTTTACCTGTACAAATTCAAATATTATGATTACAAATTAATTTGAAATAGTTTATTTTTATACTTGAAATATAGAACATGTTGAAAGTACTAACAAAATATTGGCATATGTGTTAATAGAATCATTTAGTTAGCCCATTTCCGTCTGTCATCAACTTAAAAACTAAAAGAAATAGCGAGCTGAAATTTTTGTGGCGTATTCTGGACATAAAAATTGAATTTAAGTTTGTGAATGAATATAAGCGATTCATTCGGTCAAATGGAATTATGACCCCACTTTTAAACCATAAAAATTATTTTTTGACAACAAACCACTTTTCGCAAAGTGTTTTGATTGGCTACAATTTTATGGGTGTAATAGATAATTAATAATTATATATGTATTTATATCTATATAGATTGCATATTTAGAGTACTTTATGAATGCTAATGATGAATTATCGTTCATTCCATCACCGTTAATGTAGGCAGACGTATTGTAATTGTTAAAAATAAATAATTTTTTATTTAAAAATACTAATTTGACCTCATAAATGATAATTTAAAATAATACTAATGTGTATATGTTAATTAAACTGGCGTGACATTGTCTACCAAGTATTATTGAAATATTGTGTATTTGTAAAGTGTATATATAATTGTGTAAATGCAATCATTGTGCTTGGTCAGCATTATGAGCAGTATTAATGTAGGTCAGTAAATTTTATTTTGGAATGTTTTATTATTTATATAGGCAGGCATATTTATTTTCTAAATAATATCATATGTTTCTACAAATTTAAGTTTAACGCCAACGATAACTTGATGATCTTCTTGCAATAGGTACCAATCGTAAAAAACGTTACAATGTTTTAAAATCAAGGTTAATGCTACTACTTATAATAATAATACGGAAAATTTCATTCAAAAATGCTCAAATGTATCAAGAAGATTGAGCCTATTTTCTCAAAACTCCGAAATAATGGATAGTTCTCAAATCCCGAAAAACAATGCTAATCAACCACCATCTTGGCAGAATAATGATTTCGTTATTGTTTCTAGAAAAACGAAGTATAGTCTTAAAGTTAGCAAACGCGACTTCGAGTCTGACAGAAAAGGGAGGCTAGCTCTTCTAATTTTATCACAAAAAATTTGTCTGACCCATTTTTGAAGGAAACGGAAATCGATAATATTACAGAAGAAACAATAAAGTCCAAAGTTCAACCAATTTTTGTAACCATGGTTGTAATTTCAAGGATTTACAAGAACGATCAACTAGATCTAAATCACAATGGCTGTGATAAAAACGTTGTAATAATTTTTACTTTCTATCCAAACCATTCCGATCTCAATGCGTCTTCAATAAGCTATCGGTACACTCTATCAGTAGTTATATGTCTATCTTGTTTTTAGTTGTGGTCACTTCGGCTGTCGAATCAAGAAGGAAGTTTTAATTGTATGTTCACAACTTAGTAACCTATATATTTTTTTAAAATGACAAAAACAAAATGCGCGCGCACATCCCTGCTGAATAATAAAAATATACCACAGTGTCGGAATGATTTGAACTCTAGCGGTAGGTTGATATGTATCGACTTTTATTTTTATAAATGAAGTTAATTTTTATTGACATTAATTTTACTTAAAATTTGTAAAGATATAAAAATCACTACACGTTTTAAAATCCTGCATAGAAGAAATGTAGTTTTAAGTCAAATTTCAAGATGAACATTCTGATTTGTTTCCTATCCAATCCAAAAAGACGAAATCCATTAAAGCAACATTTTCTCTGAGAAAATAAACCTGCCTATCTGTTACAACGAACGGGGTTAGTTTTCCACAAGCAAATGATGTTAAATATCTGGGTATATACCTTGATAGAAGACTTAAATCGCGTAAACATATTTGGTTAAAGAGAAAACAGTTAAACTTGGAATTTTCTAAATTGTACTGGCTTTTGAAGCAAGATATCATTAGACAATAAAGTGATAGTATATAAAACAGCCCTTTATCCATTGTGAACTTATGGCAATTTAACTGTGGGGAACTGCAAGTAACATTCATATTGAAAATTTTCAAGGATTTCAATCAAAAGTGCTACAAACAATAAGTGAATCCCCGTGATATGTGCGTAATGATTATAATCTCAGGAGACTGGAAGTGGCCACAGTGCCGGAAGAAATTTTGCGTTTCAGTGACAGATACTTGACTCACCTTCAAAGACATTCATCCAAACACTAAAGTAATAAATATTTTAAGAATTATTGGTAGTGTACACAGAGAAAATGTTCTAGATTTAAAATTTTGATTTATGTAAATAGTTTTTAGTTATGGAAGTTCTAGTTATAACATAGGCTGTTATTATTATATCATTAAGGTGGTTACCAGTGAATAGATCACCGTTCAAACCCGCATAATAATTATTTTATTTATTAAGTTCTTTTAATAACTGATAATATATAGTAGATATAAAAAAACAAATATTAAAAATATTTCACACATTGATACTAAACCAATGTCGAATATTAACACTGTTAGTTGTTATCTTCACTAGTTTTGCTGAAAATTAAAAGAAAACAAAATAAAATAATGAAAAAATCGACAACTTTAAATGGTAATATTTCAGTAACCGTTGATTGTACTGAAGTTTAAATGTATTCAATATATTCTTTTTCTTATACTATCTGTATTCACCTAGGATGACTCCAACTAAAGTTATTAAATGAAATATTGAAAAAAGTTATTGAATGGATTATTGAAAAAAAAAATGGATAATCTGATTTTTCCCAAATTTTTTGTTTTGTTTTTGAAATATTTTGAGTACTAAAAAGGGTTTAATAACTTTTATAAAGACGTATTAAAATAATGTATAAGACATACATAGGTCTTGACAGCTTAAATGAACAACTTTGGACTTCATTAAAAACCATGGTGGAACATATAGGAAACGTATAGCCTATGTGTGAGTATAGAAATGTTAGTGTATTAATACGTGTCCATCAGTAGTTGTATGCATCTTAACTTGTAAGAGCAGCCTTTTTTAACATTTGTCAGGCTTTTTTAACATTGACATTCCAAACCTGTTTATATGACCATGATTCGAACTTAGAAGCGTGATTACTAACAATAATTCACGAATTGAAATTTTTGGTAAAAATAGTTACTTTTACCTATAAGGCGGTCATATTTGATCACCCATTTTGAATTTTCATGTTTTCAAATCGGAACCGTGTTCAGTCAAATCATTTGTTTAATTGAATGTTTTAAACAAAACGCGCGAAAAACATAGTTTGCCATGTTCTTTCTATATAAATTAATGATTAATGAGTTTTCTGGAACATAGAAAAGAGATTCAAATCAAAGAGGCTGACATTGGAGATACTTCAGTATGTAAAAATCCAGAACTGAATACATATATATATATATATATATATATATATATATATATATATATATATATATATATATATATATATATATATATAGGAATATATATATATATATATATATATATATATATATATATATATATATATATATATATATATATATATATATATATATATATATATATAGATGCGTGGACTGCATATTTGAGGATTTTATGAATGCTTAACGATTAAAAGTAGTTCAAACATTGATATTGAGCCATATGTCGTATATTTAAATAATTAATTCAACTCAACAAGTTATTATTTTCACTTGTTTTCTATGCAGATTCGTTCATTCCTTTTTATAAAAAAGCCTGAATTAAAATTATTACAAAGAACTTAATATTAAAATGAGAGAGAATGAGAGGGGGTGTTTAACAAGCCGAATTTTAGAACAATTACTAACAAATCGCTGAAAAACCAAATTTTCAATAAACACTAAGAAATTTTTCAAAAAATATACCTAAAAATCCGAAATATTAAATTACTTAAATGCCGGTGCGAATCATATTGTTAACAAAATACTAGTTCGCGCGACGTCGAATGGTATTTAATCTCAAGGCTTATCTATATCTATATATTAATACGTGAAGCAAAAACTTTATGAGCCTTTTTACGAAAATTGAGCGGACGTAAGTTTATGAAATTTAGTACACTCATAGTTTATTTATAAAAAGACTGGAATGTGCTAGTTTTTTAAACTATACAAAAATAATACATTAAAGCAATAGAAAAATGAAAAACATTACACACACTATGACAGAAGCATATATAAGAGATGTGGCTTATATTAAACACACAACCATATACACACATATTTGTTTGTTTAAAGGCAGTGAGATGCATTTTTGAGTGATTATGGTCAAATTTCGACCGCTTAGTATATGTAAATAAATAACTCTTTATTATTATTATAATTTTTTTTTTAAATTGAGTGCGTCAGAAAATAATATAAAATGGGGAGAAACACCTATAGTATACCCTTACTAAACATTAACTCTTAAAATAGAGGAGGGCGTTGAGGGCAGGCTGTCACATTAGTTAAAAAATTGGACCTCAGAAGAGCTCGAGCGCGTAAGATTAAGAACAGGTAAGTTTAGTATATCTTTTAATAGAACAAAAGTATATCTTTTAATAGAACAAAAAGTTTAGTATAGAACAGGTAAAAATGTATATTTCAATAATCTGAGAATTTGAGCATGACATAAAAACATGGGGGAGTCACAAAGTAATAAAAACAAACATTATCTCGCAATACTCGAGCGCGTATATATTTTTTACTTTTTTTTTGAAGGTAATTCTATCAGTATTACGAAAAACATATAATCTGACGGTTTTTAGTTCTGGGACCAGAAGTAGCTACTAGAGCCATGAAACTCACCCTAAGAAATTCGATGTTTTCTACGTAATACAAAACAAGAAACAATCTTAATAATTCATCAGTCTTCTTGGGTAGTGATGAAAATAGTAGTTTTGAAAGAGAGGCTTCTTGGTCGAATGGAAATATTTTTGAAACAAAACATGTTGGATTTTTAATGTTCTATAGAAAATGTCTCTTATGATTTTTTTAATTAATCGATATTATCTTCGTATCGTCAAAATAAAGATTCATTATTAATAAATTAAATTTTCTATCGATAATGAAATACTTAAGTACGACTTTCTTATTGGTATAAGAGAGATATTATGAGAAAAAATTGTTTAAGAAATTAAATTTTGAATAATTTTCATTAGAAATTGTTTTTTATTTGATCCATCGTTTTACCGTAATATTAAATATTTCTCATTACTAATTATTTTTATCATAAAACTGTGGTAAAACTCACAGTCCTAATGATTGGTAAAATATTTTCAACGCGGGTCCATCAAATAACCCTGAAGAAAACTTTAAGTATTGTGATTTATTTCACTTTGATTCACTTTCATTCATTAGCAAGAATCCCCAAAGCACCGTCATTTACCATTAGCAGTCAATAAATTGTGAACAATTGAATCGTTAAAAAGTGCAGCTATAGAAGAAAATGATATCGAAATGTTGGAGAAAATCAGTTCCTTTACGGATAGTTCGGCATTTATCTATCATAAATGTTGCAAAGATCTATAATTGTGTAAAATTAATAAAAAAGAAGAACGTTATTATGTTAACAAACGAAAAGCTTTAAGCATAGCTTATGATTTATTATGAGAAATTTTGGAGGAATACATTAGTAAAAGAAACGAATGCCTGTTATTTTACCAAGTAAAGAAAGAATAGCGCATATTACTATTTGAGCAATATAAGTTATTATCTGATTCCATAAACAGCACTTCATTTGCACATCGTCACATAGAAACTAGGATAATGTTTTGCAAAGAAGATCAAGATCATTTGCGCTGAAAAAAAAGTTTCTTGCTCCGATTTCAGCTGATATTATCGCTTACATTGATTTGTTTAAAAGCATATGAATGAAAGAAACAATCCGCTCAGTTGCATCACAACTACGAAAAGAGATCTAAAATTCTACAAAAATTGACACCCATAAACGAGTATCTTACGAGTTATTGCATAACTCGAACGAGTTATTGCATTCAAAGTCCATAATCTCCAAAATTTGACAATATTTTTCCTCACATAGGGGTCATCCATATCGAAATGAATTTTTTTCACGTTATTTATTTGGTAGATTGATAGTTATTTCTGGTTTCTAAGACGAATCTCGAGAAATTACTGTGTTGCCAAATAACACCTATTCCGTTATCATTATGTCATATATATGTTTCCTTTAATAAAACTGAAAATTAGTATTGGTCCAAGAATTAGAAAAAAATTAAAGAAGGAACAACCGCCACAACAGGATTGATTGTCTCATTGTAGATGTTTTATTCTTCTTGAATACTTTTGAACAAATGCCCCGCAAGATTTGAGATTTATCGAAGAAGATTTTCCAGTTTCTTCTGAGAATTCCAGCAGATAGTGTAGCCATTATATTTGATCGTTAGTTCACTCCTATAAAATATTGCGAATATGCTCTTCGTCGTAATACCGACGACAAAGATTTTTTTGCTGGTCCTCAACAAAGTAGAACGTTGGACTCTTCAAAAGATTTAAAAAACATAAAGTTTAAAGAAGCTTTAGTAAAAATTTCTTATCGGCTGACCAGGAGATGAAATCGATAATCGGTAACGAAAAATATATTTCTGATTCATGATGTATATTCAGTTATCGATAATGAAGAGTCAGGAATTATTGACATTAACCTGTCATGTCCCGATCATGAAGAAGAGCATACCAAAGCTGTGTATTTTACCTGTGAAATGAGAGAGGAATCCACTGATACTATCCGAACCTTTGACATAGATATCGTTGTAATTATGTTAGGCAACATGGAACGTATATATCAGCTGTAAAAATATGGTTTGACCTCGGAGTAAGTAATACAAACCAATATCTTGACATTTCCGCTCTTTCTGCTAAATTGAGGCCACTTGCTTCACGTGATTTTGATGTGTTTACAAATCAGCTTTTTATAGACCAAGCAAAATAAAAGCCATTAGAGATTTTAATGGGATCTGAAACTCATCCAAAAAGCATTTACAAACTTGGGATGTGAAGCTTATGATATTGAAGAATTTTCTTTCTCCATAGAATCTTTTGTATAGATTAAAGAAACCAGCTAATGTGAACAGTGCTAGGATAGAAATATTTCATAAAACATACGAAGTAACTGATACGTGAAAACCCTTCTCATTAAATGTACGTAATTACGACGCTTGTAATTTGCTACCTTGCCGTTCAGAACTACAACCTTACGATAACAATTATTGTGATTTGTTGGAAACCATCTTCCTGACGCTTACGAAGATATCGGAAATAAACCTAACATTCATGAAGATACGTCGAATTCAGATACGTTTCCTATTAAATATTATAATATCTTGAAATGAATAAAAAATTGCAAATTATCATAACCATTTTTGCTTACAGAAACACGAAGAAAGTCGAAGAAGTAGAACCCAACCTCGAAGACGATCAATTGATAGCGAGTATATTGTATTAATATCTGACGCGCTCGAGGAATGCCATGTGATTGTTTTTTTTTTTTCATTTTTGAAAATTTTTAAACGCTCTTCTCTCTTGAAATGGAAAACTTAACATAAACTTTTTTCATTTTAGAACATAATCTTTACAATTCAATAGTTCCCCATGACGCTCTAGCTACTGCAAATTTAGTAATCCGAACTCCCCTATTATAACATAATATTGAAATGATAGTCGGGGTTCTCATTCATCTATAATAAAACAAAAGTTTTCAATACCTCACATACATAGTAGTAAACGTTTACCTTATCCATGTAAAGCAGGACGCTGGTTTTAAATCGATTATTTCACACCCTCTTTAGAGGAGTGTTACAAAACGCAGGTTGCTCTAATCGAGAAGTGCTGTATATCCGAAATCGAATGTTTTTAGTTATCAGTACCATTAGTAGAATTAAATGTTTTACCCAATGTAATCTTAACTTCACTCTAGAGCGCTAGATGTCCCTAATGACAGTCTTCGATTTAATTAAGGTGGGGTACCATCATAGTTGATTAGTATTTTCATTTCATGTAACCATCTTACGCTAAATCGTTAATTTATTTTTATTTTCATATTAATGAAGAATGTTACATGTCAAAATATAACTAAACTCAGTTTGAAAATTATTATTGTTTCTTTATTACACATTTTATACTATAGACTAGTGATAATTTTTGAAACCAAAAAAAAATATAGTAGAATGAAACCCATTAGAAAAGGAGGGTAATATGATAAAAATGAAAGGAAAAATAAATTATAAATTATTTAAAGAAGATTCTACAACTTTTTCAAAATATTGTAGATGTCTTATTAAATATTTACTTATTTGTTGTTAATTATAGTAGTATATTTCAATTTGCAATTTTTTCGTTTATCAATGTAACATGAAATCTTACGTTTTTTGAGTAATTAAAGTGTAAATTTTAATAAATAGCTCAAAATTGTACATAGTGATTAAAAAAAAATTTCGAATTTAAGTTTTTTTCAATTTTTGCATTTTCTGAGAACATTTACTATTGGTATGTATATTTTTTTACACCATCAGAAAGTAGAGATTTCAACGAACATCATTTTTTAAGGCTTCGACTCTAGTCTACAACATACTTTAGCATTTCTTCATGCTCGAGAAACAAATTCTTATAACAAGAAAACATTTTAGACTAATGTTTTTCGTATTCGTTCTTGAAGCATTGATAGATTATGCCTTAGAAATCATATATAATACTACTACAATGCTTGTCGTACGTTAAGTGGGAGCCATTTTTTTATACCACAAATGATTATTTAACAAATAAAATGCAATACTTATACCATCATATAAGTTTTTTTAAATTATTTTATTATTATTATTAGTAAGTATAAATAGGTACACAACAATAATAACAATAATATGTACCTTCTTATTTATCTAACTTAATAATTTTTTTAAATTATAATGTAGTGTCCTAGATAATAAAATTTGACTAATAAACTTTTCGAAACAAATATAATTTCGCATTAATTAACCCAAAAAAAGATTTCTATTATGATGTACGTGGTATTGGACGAATCGCAACTGCCAAATATATTTTTTTTTCATTAAATTTCGTACTATAATTTAAAACCAGATTATATCTTATATTATTATGTTTTTGATTTCAATATATAAAAATTCTGTGCAATACATCTTAAAACGTAATAAAAGGTGTATAGTGTACTATTTGAAATTTTCTAACTGTACTGGCCTTGGGCTATTTTGTAATTTTTTTATTTTTTTTTTGAAAAACTGGTAGCTATTTTAAACTAGACTGGAAAAACTTTTTTTCAGTTTATATGCTACATACATGTATTGTTACCAAGGTTGGTAATGGAAAATAATATATTTAAAATATTTTTTGTGATTTGTTTCAATTTTGAAAGACAAATTTTTTCGATATTAACTTCGGTTATTATATTTAAAAATAAAATCGTTTCAATTTATGTTATCAAGAAATGGATACAAACGTTTTGGGTAAGATATAAAAGATCTTTCAGTAAATATTAAAAAAACTGAAATATATTTAAAAAAAATTAAGTTTTTAAATATAGAATCATTTGTAATAAAATTTTTAAATTTCAATATTTTATCTATATATATATATATATATATATATATATATATATATATATCTATATATATATATATATATATATATATATATATATATATATCTATATATATATATATATATATATAAATCAATTGCTGTTCGTTAGTCTCGCTAAAACTCGAGAATGGCTGGACCGATTTTAATAATTTTGATCTTGAAATTTGTGGAAGTTCAGGGAACGTTTAAAAGGTCAGAAACATAAATAATAAGTATCGGACAATACTATAAACGACAATTTAATTTTCGAATACAAAATATTCCTAGCTGTGAAACATCTTTTGTCTTTTTTTTCTCACATCTTACAAATCCTATGAGCATCATTTCCATAGCCAAAATCTAAATTTGAAATTCAAAATAAAAC
The DNA here is from genome assembly GCA_020423425.1 of Chrysopa pallens. Lineage (NCBI taxonomy): Eukaryota > Metazoa > Arthropoda > Insecta > Neuroptera > Chrysopidae > Chrysopa > Chrysopa pallens. The sequence goes on from CM035592.1 coordinate 115,571,178, forward strand.
TTCTTTATCTCTTCTCACTAGCAGTATGTTGAACTGTCAACTATATAAAGTGTGCATATCATATTGTGCGAGTACTACCGGAATCATTCGTGGTTCAGGAGTTCCATATATCTTTCATCAAGTACCAATATCGGGTGCACACTAAATACCGGGATTTCGATAAGAAAGGATTTTCTGAAATTCTACCCCTAAGGGTAGAATTGCATTCGCATGTAATCGATGTAATATCATTTAATAAAATGGGAAAATTAACACAGCAACCAATGAACCGGGCGGGTCTGCTTTAAAATATAAATTAATATCATTATTTATTCTGATTTGCCTGAGCTTTTATTATTTATAAATAGTGTTAAGAATATGTTGTATGCTTAGAAAATGTTGATGTCGATTAGAAATATATGACAAAACGACGTTTGCCGGGCCAACTAGTTATTTTATAAATTACAATACTTTGTTTTTTAAGTTAATTGGTTCGAAGTTAAAATGAATCTATTAAAATTATCTCTACTTTCATCAGGATTTTTTTTTCATCTTTACAACGTTAACACTTAATTTACATATATTACATTACAAAATATAAAATGCAGAATCTATATTCGATTTATGTTTGATTCGGTTTTTTATATTTTATATAGAATTGCAATACTTGTAAGCATAATAAGCGTAATACATATATATCATGTCATATACAAAAACCCATCTAAATATTTGAATATGGATTACTTATGACTATGGTAATAACTTTTTCCTGCAAGATAATTCTTAAAAATAGGCCAGGCCGTTGTCCTTTTTGTTATTATAACATAAAGATTATTCTTTAACAGATGTAAAAATTATTGCGAATATGTGACAAAATGAAATATCTTTTGTCCGAAAAGTTCGAAGTTGCTCCGTTGGGGATAACGGTGTTCTGATTTTTATCATATAATGGACAAAATGGTTTGTATTATCTTACTCCCACTTCTCTTATCTTTCAAACTTTCTATCCATAAACGTTGAAACGAAGGATGCCGTTCTTTTTTATAAACGAAGTGAAATGATTGAAAAAATGCAATTTTAATCCATCTTCTTCTCATCTCACTACCCCGCTTTCCATAGCTTTGTTTCTGTAAATGCTTGATGTAATTGCGTGTGTATGCAATTGTTGTAAAATAATTAGGGGGAATGAAACCTCTATCGCACCACACTTTTCCGTTTTGATTTTTTTCTTTTAACTGAAAATATAAAAATATTTATCCGCAAATTTCAATCATTTGTCGAAAATATTAATATAATTGTTAAAGATCTAAAAGACCAAAGATTTTCATACTATCCATCTCTAACGAAGTGGGGTTTGATTCTGAATGCGAATATAATGTTTGACGCCATTTATATCTGTATTTTCGAAAAGAAAACAAAAAGACACAATTAAAAATATAGGACGTCATCTATACAATACGTTACACGTTAAACGGCGGTATCACCGAAATGTGACAATGTGTAACAAGAGGCAAGTGGGTTAAAAGTTTCGTGACATTACATGTTAAAATTTAAATTACTAAAACGCGAAATTTTTATGTGACTATAAACATCTACATTGATCTATATTTATTAATAATTTAATGCAAAATGATTTTACTTCTAGAGCGGCGTTGCGATGCAAGTGCTCGCTCGCTTTTTACACGCGCCGGCGCAGTAACTTTTATTTACTATTGAATACATTTCTATTGTTTATTTGACAATAGACTTTTGCCGGGTGGAAATTATTGTTTTGTTTAATTATTTATTAAATTATTTTAAAATAAACAAAAAGATTGATTGAGGTAGTCTTTATCGCAGATTATTCGATGCCTATAGTGCAGCCTATACAGGCTGTAATTAAGTTTCAAATAAAAGAAAAGTCTATTTAATTCCAAGAATTATAATAAATTAATTTAAATTGATAATGATTACATGTATTGATAATAATTAATAAGACAATTGTCCTTAATTGGATATATAAATGTTGCAGTTTGATACTGCGCAAAAAACAACACATATGTCCGTTCTATATACTCTCTATATAATCGCGCGCTCCTCACCGCTCTTACTTTACTATCCGTTCTTGTCGTGCACTCAACACACTCAACAACGTGAGCCTTAAACCAGTACGACACAAACACGTGTTCTTTCATCAACTGTTAGTGTTCAACTGACTTCTCGCAAGCAACGCATCACACTTCATACACATCATTCAACCTCCCTTACTCCCGCAGGCCCCCTGCGGCAATCAAGTTATCATAAACCACACGCCCTCATGATGTTCTCATCATTATCATTGTCCCTATTGTCCAACTCGTAATCCTGAAACACCTCTGATAACCTCGCTCCGGTCTCTGCGGCAACTCCATCTGCAAATTTTCCGCTCCCAGCTCATTTTCTTGAGCGGCTTCGTTATGCCGATCTTCCATCGACGAGGTAAGCCATCAACCTCCACACAGAGTGCATTTCTTACAGCTGTAATGGTCCCCTTGGTCCACCGCGTCGTGCACCTTGGATGATTCGGTTTCACGTAGACTTGCTCTCCAACTCTAAAATCATCATGGACTTGCACCATATCTGGCTCGGGAAGCCAGGGCTCACCCGGACAGTTCCACCTATATCGGTAAATACGAGTGCTCGGTGCTGTCACATCCGATTGTCCCAATCGGGGACTGAAATTGTACCAGAAAACCATTTCTTCGACATTCCCCCCTGTGCACGCAGCCATTCGTTTTATCGATTCTCTCTACTATACCATTCCCGCTCGGTCTGTTCACACATCTAAACGTCAACTTAATTCCCCACTCCTGACACAGTCTTGCTACTTCCTCCGAAAGAAACGTTCTGCTATTATCCAATAGCAGTTCCGCCGGTGGACCTCTCTCGATAAACACCTCCAACAGTACTTGCGTCACCTGCTGCCATCCTTCATCCGTTACCAATCGCCACAACGCAAATCTGCTGGGTCCACAATCAATCATCGTGAGGTATTTCCGTGAATTATAATGAGTTACATCACAGGCCACTCTATGCCATAACTCTTCCACTTCTAAATTTCCCGTTTCCCTATGATTCGCCGTCGGATCGATGGATAAGCACTCCTTACAAATCTTTACAACTTCCGCCACTTCGTCTTTTAAAAAATCATCGCCGGAGTAACAACGTTTCACTATATACCTCGTGCGGTCTATTTCAAAATGGTGTCTTGCGTGCACACTTCTTATGCGGGCCAATCTCTCTGACTGAACAATCGGACCCACCGCCGGCACACTAACTTCAAGACCCACCGTCGGCACACCAACATCAACCCTCGTGCGCAGCCTTTTTCTTGGCACTCTCGTCAATGCATCTGCTATGTTCTCGTGCGACCTCACCAGCTGTATTTTCATCGACAGTTCACATTCTTTGATCAGATCTTCCAAAATGGACAACCTTCGTTTTACAAGCGCATCTCCTAGCCCATGAGTTCTGATGCGGTGATCCTGACTTAACAAGGATGCAATCCATGCATGTACCGTCGCTGAGTCCGTAAATACTATCAAGTGCCATTTCAATGCCAAATTTACCCCTCGTAGCACCGCTTCTAACTCCGCAGATTTATGTGGGCTACATAATAAGGTTTTCGCAGCCAGGATGCGTCTTCCTCATCGTGCCCTCCGATCTCAATACAAACCCCCACAGCCAAACTGCTTGCATCGCACCACAAAGTTCCCTCCATAACCGTCGACACGGCCCACTTGCCTTTTACAGGATCCTCGGCTTGCGTCCGCTTAACCAGTTCCGTCAGCATCTTTTCCTTATTATCGCTTCATCCCACTGACAATCATTAAGATTTCGTTTAATAAAACTGCAGGCTGGCCGCAACCATCCCGCAACAGGAAAATGCCCCAATAACTGTCCACATATGGAGAAGACATCTCTTTTTGATTTTACATCCCTCAACGCTAATACTTTACTGTCCCTGTTCCAACGTACTACTCCACCATCATCCAACGATACACTACATTTTCGTTCACTATTATGTCATCCATATATGAATCAGTTACTTCGCTGACCAGCTGGTCCACAATCGACAATATTTTTCGAACAATTGCTGACATAATTTTAGGCGCCACATTTAGATTAACTCTGCCTTTGACGGTCCCAAGCCCGTATGAAAAAAGAGGAGGGTTGGCTGAGTGAAGATCTGACCAGCCGTAAAAGATCAACGTCGAGCATCAGGCGACGGTAATTAACCCGAAAAAACCCTGGCCTAGCAAGCCAGAACCTGCTGGAGGTAGGAAATGACCCCCACAACTCGCAACACTGTGCATCCACAGAATCGAGGGCCTTGGCTTAGTCGCCCGGACTACGAGGTAGAATACCTCTCTAAAAAGTTACCCTAATCCTAAGGTGGGACTACGTGCTGATGGGATGCATGGCTTGCAGGAGGCAAGTTCTAAGCGCCAACTTCGGCGGACCCGGCAAACGCCGTTGTATCTTGCCCTCTTGAGGGAATGGGCATCACCCCTCTTGTGACTTGTTAAATTGACCCTACTCGTGGGAACAAAAACAGAATGAGCAATAATAAAAATAACCCTGAAAACGAACATAAATTAGATAAGAGTAACCCAAAAATTATGACCCAACAACTTTTCCACAAAGGAATGTTCATAAATCGCCAGAGATCGAGTTCCTTTAGTGGAACAACTAATCATCGGAACATTGAACTGGCAGATAAAACAGCTGAAGAATCTGAAGAACAGCCGTTCACAGAAGTACATTATGGCAAAAGGCAAAGATCCAGTCCAGGCGCAGTAATGCGAAACCAAAAAAAACAAAATTGAATTACTGGCTTGCAACACCAGCAGTACCAACATCCAATAGCTTCAAAGAGCTTGACGATATAGAGCAAGCAGACAAACCTGAAACACAAACACCGAAGCCCGCAAGACCCCCTCCACTATTTATTGACGGAGTCAAGAATATACAACCTTTACTAAAACTGTTAGAAGACGTAGCAAAAGGAGAATATGAAATCAAGGTACTACGAGGCGACAGAGCTAAAATACAATCGAAATCAGCCGAATCATACTCCACCATTTATAAAGAACTAAAGGCTAAAGATACAGAATTTTATAGTTACCAGCCAAAACAAGACCGTAGTTTTAGAGTTGTGCTAAAAAATCTACACCCATCTACAGACAAAGAGGATATAAAAATAGCTATTGAGGAGCTTCACCACAAAGTAATAAATGTCTGGAACATCCAAAACTCAAGAACAAAACAGGCGTTATCAATGTGGAACATCGAACTAGAGCCTCATGAAAACAATAAAGACATATATACCGTTAAATATCTACTACACTGTCGCATATCATTCGAAGCACCCAGACCAAGGCGAGTAATCCATCAATGCACTAATTGCCAAGACTACAACCACACACAAAAGTTCTGCCACAGAAAGCCCAGATGCGTCAAATGTGCAGGTTCGCATCACACTTCAGCTTGCTTACGGAAAGACAGATCAAAAGAGGTTAAATGTGTCCTTTGCGAGGGAAACAACCCAGCTAACTACAAAGGTTGCACAGTCTACAAAGAGCTATTGAAAGTCCGATATCCCCCTCCAATCACCAAAGCCAGAAAAAACCCTGGATACACTCGAAAGGAACAAGAACCTACAAACAAATAAAAAAAAAACGGAAAATCGTACGCACAAGCCACAACAGAAGTCCCTGAACAACTAATGAACACAAAGGATGAAAATCAAAAAACTCAAAACTATTACGGAAGCACTTGTTGCCCTGATGAACCAAATGTTAATCATGGCCCAAACGCTAACGGATTTAATTTCAAAAATGCCAGCACATTCACAGCTCTAAAATTGTGCGTATGGAATGCTAATGGCTTGTCAAACCACTCGGAAGAGTTAAAAATATTCGTTAAAATACATCACATAGATGTCTTACTAATCTCAGAAACCCACTTCACATCCAAAAGCCACTTTAGACTGCCAGGATACAACATGTACCATACTGACCACCCAGACAACAAAGCTCATGGGGGTTCGGCCGTCCTTATCAGGTCAAACATCAAGCACCATGTACTACAACATTACTGCAAAAACTACATCCAGGCAACAAACGTCGTGATAACGGTTGTCCACCTAGATTTACTATCAAGGAAACGGAGTTCAGTAACTTCTTCCAATCACTTGGAGGCAGGTTTATTGCAGGAGGTGATTACAATGCCAAACATCCGTTTTGGGGTTCCAGGCTTGACCTACCCAGAGGACGAGAACTCCTTAAATGCATACAAAAAAGAAATATCAACGTGGTATCGTCTGGCCAACCGACTTACTGGCCAACAGACAAAAAAAAAGATCCCAGACGTTATAGATTTTTGTGTCAGCAAAGGAATCGCAAAAAACATCATATCGTGCCAGAGCTGCTGGGACCTATCCTCAGACCACTCTCCAATCATAGTAGAACTACACACTACCCCCCAAGAAAGCGTCAGAAAATGCGTTCTGTATAACAAAAGAACTAACTGGTCCCTATTTCGCGAGCTCACAGGCAAAGCATTCCAAGAATCAGTTAGTCTAAAATCAAAAAACGAGATATCAGAAGCGGTGCTATACTTCAACAAGAGTGTGCAAGATGCACCTTGATCATCGACCCTACCATTACCACCTAGAAACCTGGACACTCACGTAGCAAAACACATATTCGATAAAATAATGGAAAAAAGGAAAATACGAAAACGCTGGCAAACAACCAGAGACCTTGTTGCGAAAAAACAACTCAATCACGCCAACAGACAGCTAAAGCGCACTCTAGAGAAAGGTCGTAATGATGGATTTCATAGTTACCTTACCAGCCTGGATGCTACTGCTACCTCGGATTACTCTTTATGGAAAGCCACCAGAAAACTAAAACGGCCCGTCAATGCCTCTCCTCCTATAAGAAAATCCGATGGTACCTGGGCCCGGACAGACCAAGAGATAGCCAGAACCTTCTCAGAACATCTCACAAACGTCTTCACTCCTCATCCATATGAAGGCTCACCTGAAGATGCAGCAGAAATTTCTAACCACTTAAATAGTCCAATAGATACGCAGGAAATGCCTGTTAAATTTACAAAAACAGAAGTTGCCCGAATTATAAAAAAATCGGACCCAAAAAAGGCTCCAGGATACGACCTTATTACAAACCGCATATTACAAGAACTACCTGAAGCTGGCATAACTTTCCTTACGTCAGTATTTAATGCCATGACCAGACTGCAGTTCTTTCCCCTGGAGTGGAAAGTCGCACAAATTGTAATGATCTTGAAGCCAGATAAACAAACTGAAGAAACAAAATCGTATAGGCCCATAAGTCTGTTACCTATTCCATCCAAAATATACGAATCTGTATTGCTTCAACGAATCTTGCCTTTACTCAAAGAGAAGGAGCTAATCCCTGATCACCAGTTTGGATTTCGCAGTAAGCATGCCACTATCGACCAAGTGCACAGACTAACAAAAAATATCATGGACTCACTGGAAAGCAAATCTTACTGCGCCAGTGCATTCTTGGACATATCTCAAGCGTTTGACCGCGTGTGGCATGAAGGATTGCTATTCAAATTAAAAAATGGGCTACCAGATACCTTTACGGAATATTAAAAGCATTCCTCCAGCAGCGCCATTTCGTAGTACAACAAGGGGAAGCACTGTCTGATCTCTGCCCTATAAAAGCAGGAGTTCCACAGGGCAGCGTACTGGGCCCCATACTCTACTTACTCTTTACTGCGGATCTGCCGACATCTAAATCCTTAATTACTCGAACCTTCGCTGACGATACCGCTATACTAGCTACACAAAGTGACCCAAAAATAGCATCACAAATACTCCAAAAAGGGCTAAATGACATATCCCACTGGCTCAAAAAGTGGCGGATAAGAGCAAATGAAACGAAATCAGTCAATGTAACATTCACCTTAAGAAGAGACTCTTGTCCTCCAGTCACACTTAACAACATCATAGTCCCACAGGAAGATCATGTGAGATACCTTGGATTGCACTTGGACAAAAGACTTACCTGGCAAAAACATATCTTCACTAAGAGAAAGCAACTTGGTATTCAAACCCGAAAACTTTACTGGCTCATTGGACGAAAGTCTCAACTGTCTCTCGATAACAAAATACTTCTGTACAATGCAATACTGAAGCCCGCCTGGACGTATGGTATCCAACTGTGGGGTACCGCATCCCATTCAAACATTGAAATCATACAAAGGTTTCAAAACAAAGCCCTCCGCATGATAACCAATGCCCCCTGGTTCGTACCCAACGAACCTATAAAGAGCGCATCGAACGACACCCAAATACCCTGGCCCGGCCACTTATGGCAAACCACAACAAAGCGCGACGCCTTAAGCGCAAAATACCTCAAGATTTAATACAATCACAGTAAACACAGCTACTGTTTAGCAACGAGGATGTGACACAGGCCACATACCGAGCGCGCCAGCGATAGCACCAATCATCATACTGCTGAATGTCCCACAAAGGAGACAGATTGTAGTAAATAAAGAAAACAAAAAAAAAAAAAAAAAAAACATTTAGATTAAATCCCAATCGAGTCAAACAGTACGTTTTCCCGTGAAATCGCACCACCTGGTACTTCCACAGATGCTGAGACACGTGGACTTGTAAATATGCTTTCCGCAAATCCACCAGTTTAAGGTTTACGCCTATTGTTCTCCTGCTTTTGATCTTCTCACCATACACATCGCTTACCGCCGTGTGACTCGATACAAATTGATTTAATTCCCTATAATCTAATACTGGCCGGACTTTGTCTTTATTGCATTAAACTACTGCCATCAATGGAATCAATCCCTTCACTTCACCGTTATAGGGTTGAAGCTAACCTCGATCAATCCACTCTGTTACTTCTTCTTCGAAAATGCGGGCTGAACTTCACTTGAGACCTTATATTTCGAAATACCATTCCTTAATACTGGGCTATCTTTCCATTTCCATTCGGTCGACCAAACTCCATTCGAAAACGTGGCCAAAAAATCCTTATCACAAATCTTAATGCTCGTGTCTTGCGGCAGCGAGACGACGGCCTTTGCGTTCATACAACCTTCCAAGGTTACCAGCCCATTCTTCCTGATATTAACTCCACCCATGGCCATAATGAAATCCATGCCCAACAACACTTCATACTCAGGGAACATTTCCGCGACCAAACAATTCTACGTTACCGCTCTTCTGTTAATCAAAAACTCCGCCTCATTTTTATTCGCTGTTCACATCTTCTTAACGTGCTACCTTTGGGGACAGTATTGACCTTGTACATCCGGTATTCAACAGTCTGCGCAGCCTTAACTCGAACACTGTTATTTCCACTACCGGAAGTTCCACGCCATCCATACGGGGAAACTACCAGCGCAACATATGGCGGAATCCCTTATTCGTTTTTGGATGCTTTGTAGGACACGTAGTTGCCACGTGCCCTTCTAGACAGGAATAACAGACAATCTTACGCTTGTCACTCTTCTTGAACGGGCATGCTTTCGCCAAATGGTCAAATTTTCCACACCCCGTTAACCATCATTCGGTGTGCGTAGTAGTTCATTGAACTAACTTTTTTATTTCCATAAGCACCTAAAAAAAAAATAATAAAATACGAAATTAAAATTAGTACATACAGAAAGAAAATAACTAGTTCATTGTCAAGTTTACCGGTATTTGGATCACACTGTTTGATGTTAAGGTGATATTCATCCTGCCCTTGCCAAAATATTAATGGATATTGTAGTGCGTCATATGAACGGTGTAGATCTGAAGTCGTACTGACAGTGTTGTCTCGCCGTGTAATTTTTATAGCTCTTTTGTCAACTGGAACACCAACCATAATAACAGCAACCTCATCAACAGTTGGAGCGTTGAATCTACCAGCATGTTCACCTAATGGTACTTTGTCGGCTTTTATGACGATTTGTTAGTTGTCATTTTTCAATCGTGGCGAAACTCTTTTAATCAATCGAATTAGTTGATTCTGATCTTCTAAAAAATTTTCCAGCAATATCACAATTGCTCTTTCCTCGGCTTGTTCAATGAAATTATACTGACACCGAGTCGTTACGCGTTCTTCACAATTGCCCATAAAATAAATTTGAAGAAATTTCGGATCATCAGCAGGCATTGGCATCAATGACCGTATTTTATGGTACACTTGGCCTTGTATTTTGAAAGTAGTTTCAAAATTACGTCCATCGGATGCGAGATCGCAAATTTTAGTTGCCCCAAATGACGTCATTTGGAAGCAAGAATTAAATTTGCGTATCTTACGCAAAAATAATTTTGAATTAGCTGAATCGCCTACAAGAAGGGATAATAAAGGTTCCGGCGGAGTGGGTAGAGGTGACAGCTCAACTTTTCCTGATACGCAACACATGCCAGGTGTTTCATTCAGAAATTTCAATGCCTGACAATATTCACATACTTTATCTATTCCACCGATAGCAATTTTTGAATGCGCAGAGTAGTTAATATCTGGTTCATATTCAAAAGCAAGACGAACAAATGATGTACGTGTTAATGAGCGGCTGGTCCGTTGTCGCTGTCGTTCTCGTTCTCGTGCTGTAGCTATGTTTTGTTCTCGTACCGCTCTGGTTCTCGTATTAGTCTGTCGCAGACGTACGTCACGCTGTTCTTGAGATTCTTGAGCACGACCTTCTGCGGCCCTGATTCTTTGAGCTGTATTTCTTGTTGCAATTTGTTCAGCCGACTGATGAGTTCTTGCATCACGTTGGCTTCGTATGATTTAATAAGATTGTGTTATTATATATATATATATATATATATATATATATATATATATATATATATATATATATATATATATATATATATATATATATATATATATATATATATATATATATATATATAATATTTAATATGATTGTGTTATTCGCTATTCGCTGTCAACACATTATTACGAATTAGGCCTATGAATATATAATTTTTTTTTCCAATCGTAGTGGTCAAACATCTCTACAGACAAGTGGCGTTTTGGGTATAAGTTTAAAAATTAGGTTGTTTTTTAATACAGATTTATTAATAAAGATTAACATGTGTCTAGGAGATTCAAGATTAGTTTCGTTGCTCATGAATATTGAAAAAGTTCTCTAAGAATTATTCATAAAAATCAAGGCTAATATAAATCCGAAAATGGTAATCGTTGACATAAAGTATGGAGTATATACTAGCACTACCTTGTCCTAACATTTTATTTGTGACAAAATTAGTAAAGTCTGCCGGCACTGCGATCTTGGACCATACATTTATTATTTATAAGAAAAGATGGAAATTATTTTAAATTTTGAAATGTTGATTATTAATTATAGAAAAATTGTTCAGATACACTATCAATTTTGAAGTTCTAAAATTCATTTCAAATTTAATTGTACGTAATTAATAAGGTTTTTGGTGCCCCATTTTCTAATATTACGATTTTTTTCAAACATCTTCTTAATATATATAAATTACATGTCACATTGTTTGATCGCGATGGATTCCGAAACTACTGACCCAATTCGAACGTTTTTTTTTTCAACTTGAGACAGGATAGTTTATTTCTTAATTTGAGATTGCAATTTTAATTTATTTCGAATTAATGGTTTTTTATATGACAGATATATAGTTCGATAATATTTTAACAGATGGTAGTCTAAATTTAACAAAAAACAAAAAAGCATAGTTCGATAAGATTCTAACAGATGGCAGTAAAATGTAAAGTATCTAATAGATGGCACTGTATAAAGTTGTCAGTTGTGAATAAATGTGTTCAAATTAAGTTAAAAGTACTAACGCTTTCATTAATAAGCTACAATTCATCAATATAACTGACGACGTTTTGCTGAGTCAAAAGTATAAGTAATTTATTTTGTGGTAAACGAAATACCGTGAAATTAAATTATTTTTACTTTTTAAATTTTGTTGTTAACCTTATTCGGCCACGTATTGGTGAAGTGTAAATTAAATTGATATCGGCCACGTGTTACTGAAGTGTAAATTAAATTGATATCGGCCACGTAATACTGAAGTGTAAATTAAATTGATATTATAGTGCTGATAATACAGTGAAATTATTCCTGCTTTTTAATTATTTGTGCTTCATTTTTCAAAACTAATTAAAATATATACACGTAAGTATTATCACATATTTATAAAAGTTAATTAATATATCTATGAGAAAATGGTACAAAGATCCCCATACTTTTTCAATAATTGTAAAATATTTTTTTTCTCATTATTTTTATTTAACCTCTATTAAAAATTATTTTGCACTTCTCATTTCAATGTGCTATAATAGCATATTTTTCAGTTTTTTTCTAATATTTAAACGTTTAAATTATTATTTTCAGTGAAATGCCACCGAAGAAATCTAACCTCAACACCGCAAGGAGTAGAGCGGCACGAAGCCAACGTGATGCAAGAACTCATCAGTCGGCTGAAAAAATTGCAACAAGAAATACAGCTCAAAGAATCAGGGCAGCAGAAGGTCGTGCACAAGAATCTCAAGAACAGCGTGACGTACGTCTGCGACAGACTAATACGAGAACCAGAGCGGTACGAGAACAAAACATAGCTACAGCACGAGAACGAGAACGACAGCGACAACGGACCAGCCGCTCATTAACACGTACATCATTTGTTCGTCTTGCTTTTGAATATGAACCAGATAATAACTACTCTGCGCATTCAAAAATTGCTATCGGTGGAATAGATAAAGTATGTGAATATTGTCAGGCATTGAAATTTCTGAATGAAACACCTGGCATGTGTTGCGTATCAGGAAAAGTTGAGCTGTCACCTCTACCCACTCCGCTGGAACCTTTATTATCCCTTCTTGCAGGCGATTCAGCTAATCCAAAATTATTTTTGCGTAAGATACGCAAATTTAATTCTTGCTTCCAAATGACGTCATTTGGGGCAACTAAAATTTGCGATCTCACATCCGATGGACGTAATTTTGAAACTACTTTCAAAATACAAGGCCAAGTGTACCATAAAATACGGTCATTGATGCCAATGCCTGCTGATGATCCGAAATTTCTTCAAATTTATTTTATGGGCAATTGTGAAGAACGCGTAACGACTCGGTGTCAGTATAATTTCATTGAACAAGCCGAGGAAAGAGCAATTGTGATATTGCTGGAAAATTTTTTAGAAGATCAGAATCAACTAATTCGATTGATTAAAAGAGTTTCGCCACGATTGAAAAATGACAACTAACAAATCGTCATAAAAGCCGACAAAGTACCATTAGGTGAACATGCTGGTAGATTCAACGCTCCAACTGTTGATGAGGTTGCTGTTATTATGGTTGGTGTTCCAGTTGACAAAAGAGCTATAAAAATTACACGGCGAGACAACACTGTCAGTACGATTTCAGATCTACACCGTTCATATGACGCACTACAATATCCATTAATATTTTGGCAAGGGCAGGATGAATATCACCTTAACATCAAACAGTGTGATCCAAATACAGGTACATTTGACAATGAACTAGTTATTTTCTTTCTGTATGTACTAATTTTAATTTCGTATTTTATTATTTTTTTTTAGGTGCTTATGGAAATAAAAAAGTTAGTTCAATGAACTACTACGCACACCGAATGATGGTTAGATTAAATCAGGACAACTATATCCTTCGATATCGTCAGCTATTCCATCAATATATTGTTGATATGTTTGCTAAGGTTGAAAGCGAACGCTTGCGATTCATTTGATTCAACTAGGCTAAATTACGATCATAAGAATATATTCACTTACGAGATTCAGTTGATGGAAATATCAACGGAAATTTAAATCCCAATGACATCGGTAATGCTTTCATTTTACCTTCAAGCTACATCGGTAGTCCACGAAACATGCAGGAATACATACAAGATACGATGACCTATGTACGTCATTACGGCCGACCGGATTTATTTATTAAAGCGTTTATTTTTATAATCTTTAAAAAGATACATTTTAAAATATACATGGATAAGAAAATACATAATCGCATCAAGTGTAGTAAAAAACAACATAGAAGATAAAATTTGACAAAATAAATAAAATATATAATGGACTACACATTTAAAAAACAATAAAATAAAATATAAATAGAGAAACAGTAAAATAAGTGTCAAATATCAAGTAATAGTATTTCAGTAAGAAATATCAAGTTTTTAATATCACATATGAATCACAAAATTGGCACTGTACACACAAATTGATTTATCACAGATGGTGGGGGGAGGGTGGCTCAGATGTGCGGGCCACCATGTACCATTGTTCTTGGTTATGAGGGCTGATCATGATACTGCCTCTGTCCGGTAAGGTGCTCTATGTAGATGTAAATCCATTTCTTGGCCAGTCTTTTGATGGTTTTGTCTGCGTCTGTAAGTGGACCTTGCCGCCCCGCAGTATAAAGTCCAGCCGAGAAAGGATGAACATATTTGTGGCATCCAGTTTTTACCAGGGTGCGAGAAGAGACTCGTGAACCTTTTGTACATCCTCCTTGATAGCCTTGATGGCTTCAAGGAGGGTTTGTGAAACACGGAAGCCCGTGGATACACCTAGGTGTTGGTACTCTTCTCCATCTTTTAAGACCGTTAGTCCTCCTCATTGGATAGTAAATTCAGTGGGAAAGACTTCCCGTCGTCGCCTACAGTCGACGTGCAAAGAGGCATATTTTGGCGGTTGAAACTTTAGTCCCATCCATTCAGCGGTTGATCCTACTGCATCCAAGAGAATTCTCAGGGATTCAGCATTTTTACCGAGCAGAACGATGTCATCTGCATAAGCGAGAATTGATATTGTGTGATCGTGAAGTTTGTAACCATGCTGAGCTGCCAATCCAGACGCCACCCTCACGATTGGTTCAATCGCCAAGTTGAATATTATTGGACTTAGTGAACATCCTTGCTTTACACCCGCACGAATTGGGATTGGGCGGGTTTCCCCGTCTTTTGTGCGGACTGTGGTTGTCGTATTTGCGTAAAGCTCAGATATCACACTACGCATCTTGCTGGGTAGCCGCATTTCCTCCAATTCCCGCCGAATATGATCATGGGGTACAGAGCCGAAAGCATTGGCTAGGTCAAGCCATGCCAATGCGATCTGTCTGCCATCTCGGCGTACATCATCCAATGCACTTTGGACCATGAAGTTGTGCTCATAGCACCCTTCATACTCCAGAAAACCTTTTTGCATTGGTGAGATATTGTTTGAAAGCTTCGCCCAGCAGCTGACACGGTCGGCGATAACGCCGGCATACAACTTGGCAATCGTCCCTCCCAGAGTGAGAGGCCTCCAGTTCGACAGCTCATCACGGTTACCCTTTTTAAACAGGAGAACAGTGCGGGAGTCGGTCCACGCCAGTGGTGTTTTTTCCTCACGGAAGCAACGGTCAAAGATCGCAGAAAGCACTACGCAACCAGGATCGCATCGTTTAAGGCACGAGTACCTTATACTATCCTTTCCTGGCGCGGTATTAGATGTTTTAGCCAATCGCGCACATACTGATTCTTTGGAGATGGAGTCCAGTAGGAACGCAAATCGTTCGTCTCCATCCGCGCCCTTATTTTGATCAGATCTGAATATTTGCCGGAGTTCTTCAAGGGTAGGTGTTCATTCCTGCTCCTTAAAAGCAAATATTCCACGGAAATGTTCATGGACTTTTTCCGTGTCGACCTGACAGAATGATGAGCTATCTGGATCATTCAGTATGCTGGTCATGGCTTTTTTCTTGTTTATGCGATACAATTTCTGGATCTTCACCGCGTCCGCAGGGTTAAATTGTGCGCGGTGAGGGCGTTTCCTAGTAGGCCGAGGCCTATTTTGGAGGCGCTGCGCTGATGGTGGTGGTCTTTCAGCCACATGGCCTGGGTCGCCCCCCGCAAAGTCTGCAGTTATTGCAGCTACTGCCTTCCCGAACTCTTCCCAGCTGGTTGCGTTATTTAGAAGTTCAAGCCAACGAACCTGGTTGTCAGTCAGTTGACTTTCAGCCAAGTCTACACTTTGATCTTAGCCATAGGGCCGAGAAGCGACTTATGTACGTCATTACGGCCGACCGGATTACATTCACATGTAATCCGAATTGGAAAGAGATACAAACTTTACTTTTACCAGGACAACAAGCAATTCATCGTCATGATATAACTGCACGTGTGTTCAAACAAAAATTGAAATCATTAATTGATTTTATTGTTAAATATTCAGTTTTTGGCATCACACGTTGTTGGCTGTATACGATTGAATGGCAAAAGCGAAGTTTACCTCATGCTCACATTTTAATTTGGCTTCAAAATAAAATCCGTCCAGAAGAAATTGATCAAATAATTTCAGCTGAAATTCCAGACCCATTAATTGATCAAGAATTATTTGATATCGTTACCAAACACATGATCCATGGGCCGTGCGGTGCTTTTAACATGACGTCACCATGCATGAAAAAATTGCTTTTAAAAACTTATGAAGCTCATATCAATGTTGGGCTTTGCAGTTCTGTAAAATCAATTAAGTACATTTGTAAATATGTTGAAACACTTCGATTGTTCATAAATATGCGCGTACGATTGCAAAATGATCCATCAGCACAAACATTTTCCGAACAATTACTAGATATTGGGAACGGTAAAATAGAACTACAACCAAATACGCAATGCATTAAACTGCCAGATAATTTCTGCACTGTTCTTCAGGAAAATAATGAATTGATTCAGAGTGTTTTTCCGGATATACAGAATAATTACTTGAATCATAACTGGCTCAGTCATCGGGCGATTTTGGCAGCCAAAAATGATGATGTTGACGAAATTAACTTCCAGGTACAACAGTTGTTACCAGGCGATCTGATGTCATTTAAATCAATCGATATTGTTGTTAATGAAAATGAAAGTGTAAATTTTCCAATTGAATTTTTAAATTCACTAGATATGCCTGGAATGCCACCTCATAATCTTCGATTAAAGATTGGTTCCCCTATTATTCTCCTACGTAATTTGAATCCACCTCAATTATGCACTGGTACGCGTTTGGTCATCTAAAACATCACCGGAAATATTCTTGAAGCAACCATTTTAACGGCGAACTATAAAGTGGTCCTGCTGCCACGTATTCCAATGATACCATCAGATTCTACCATACCCTTTAGAAGGCTGCAGTTTCCAATTCGTTTAGCTTTCGCCATGTCTATAAATAAGTCTCAAGGCCAAACAATGTCCATTTGTGGTTTGGATTTGGAAAATCCATGTTTTTCTCATGGGCAACTATATGTTGCATGTTCACGTGTAGGGAAACCGTCGAATCTATTTGTGTTAGCTAAAGGCAGGTTAACCAAAAATATTGTGCACCGATTAGTGCTAAATTAAATTGAAATTAAAAGTTTTTATAATTCAAAATAATAAATATTATTGTTAAAGATTTAAGACTATCTGCCCTACCTACCTCATTCATTTAAGTGTCACATGTTCTTTACTAACAACTTTGTTACAAAATTGAATAAAAATAAAAATAAATATACTCATTTGTTACAAAATTGAATAAAAATAATAATAAATTTTCAAATTAATTCTTTTGTATTGATTTTTGCTTAATATTAACTGTAAGAACATTTAAATCAATCGTGCTCAAAGTCCTTCCCGTTCAAATCCCAATCCAGTCGATTTTTATACAAGATTTAACATTTCCGACTTCGCTCCCAGATAACAATTTCATTTTACTGAGGGGTTACGGTAGTAGAAAATCTGTCATGGAGGTCGCCATATTTTTTTACAAATGGCATCTATGTAAAAAGCATATTGGTCCCCGTGACTGATGTTATACTACCGTTCCTCTTAAATTGTTTACTACAATGTAATATAACAAAAATAATAGCCACAGCAACGCGAGACCGTCTCTGCTAGTATATATATATATATATATATATATATATATATATATATATATATATATATATATATATATATATATATATATATATATATATATATATATATATATATATATATATATATATATATATATATATATATATATATATATATATATATATATATATATATATATATATTATACTAGGTAGCGGGTTGCGTAGCGGGTATCGATGCTGTGACAAATTTCACAGAAAATATTTTGAAAAAACAATTTTCCCATTTTATCAAACGATACATCGATTGCATGCAAAATTTGAAATAGACCAAGGAAACACGTTGTCTCATACAAACTTTGACCCGTGTTTCATTCTCGTAGAGAAATATTTCGGACAATTCTTTCTTATCGGATGCCAGGTATTTGCTTACGGTATTTATTGTGTACCCAGTACCTCGTGACGTGGGACATTTGGTACTACCATATTTGAATTTTTTTTTTCTGGTTTCGGCTACTTTCAGCTATATAGCCATTAACCAAAGGGGGTTATTATTATACAACAACAGTACAGCTAGGTGGTCAACCATCCAAATACAGATTATGACTGCTGTTACTAAACTTTATTCATTGATCAAAGCCTGTCATATCGTTACGTTAATCCGGGGTTTTTTGAAATATTTAGACTTTTAACATAATTCCAAATATAGTATGCTTATGCCTCCATCTGTTAAAATCTTACGAATCTCACAGTTGATATATATCTTTCTAACAAATTTGTAATTTAAAAAAAACTCCCCTATAGGAATTGAGTATAATATAATTATAAACAATTTGCTCATTTTATTAAGCCATTTAATCGATTGCCAAAAACCACATCTTCCTAACTTGCACAGAAAAAGAAGTTCATATTTTTATCACTTTAACGTGTTAGAAAAACAGTTAGAGAAAAACAAACTTACCCAAATCATATCACATCGAATGCAAAATACTGCTACAAATATATCCTAACTCTTAACTTGGACCAAATCACACATTTTGAAAAAATTGATTAAAATCGACCCAGTAGTTTAGGAGTTCATCACGTACAAACAACGTGGCACGTAACTTTTATATTTATTACATAACATATAATATATTACATATATGTATGTATATGTATCTTTTTCATTTTTTGCAAAACAAAAAATAAATATTTATCTGACCTACTAGTAAAAAAAAAAAACTATGATTTGTTAAAATAAATAGCAAATAATATTGTTATACAAAATAACAAATAAATAAAGTTTCTTGTATGCAATATTTGGAGAAAGTGATCAAAACAAAGATAATAGATAGTCCCAGTACTTCTCATCATATTATTGATAAAAACACTTCTAAAAATGAATATATAGCTTAATTATCGTTAGTGTAACAACTTTGAAAATTCTGAAAAGTAGGGCATTTTCTATTTCGGAGCCTGTGAAATCTTCGATTGACCCCAAAGGCAAAAACTTAATGGACATTCGTTTTTTTGTTAATGTTATCAGAAGGCAATTTAAACATAGATGGTAATACGATTTTCTCTCAATTGAAAAAACGGGATGTTCTTTGTCCGATAATATCCAAATTTCTATTTTTCACAATTTTCAGGTTGTCGGACAAAGGATATCTGGGTTTATTACGCGGCGGTCATTATTTTAGTAATAAATTATGCATATAAACCAAATATTTTGTACAATATCAAAATATTTCTAAAATATTAATTAATTTAGTACATTAATACGCAAAATACACAAATGACGATTGTGGTTATCTACCGTTTGCGTTAAATTTTGAAAAATAATTTTCAAATATTTGGATGGATTAGAATTCTTTGTCATCGATAGAATAAGAAATTTCCGTGATTTAGATTAAAATTTTTTCCGAAAAAAATCATATTAAAATAAAAGAATACTTGTTTTAGTAATTGTTTTTGGAAAAAACCCTTGATAGTAGGAGATCTGATAAATATTTTGAGTAGGTATATGAGGAAGCATAAAAATTTGAATAAATCATCTTTAGGAATATCTAAACACGTAATCAAAGATTTGCCTGAAGGGTAGTTTGCCAACAGTAGGTATATAAAGCCGGTTCTAGCGCACTTTTCGATAAGATTTAACATGGGGACTAATTGTGATTTTACTTCCGGTGTAAGCTGATAAGAAAATGATTGTGGTTAAAATAAAATAATACATTTAAAACCGCAAAATTTGATAAGACATTGTTTTAATTAAATAACTGGAAGATGTCGTACCATTCGCAGTTGAGGGTAGCGGCTGGTTTTTTACAGCCAGCGTTTTTCGCACTCGGTTGTAAACCTTAAATACAACTGAGCCGCCAACATAGTCGCATTGTAAAAAGGAAATATTTGTGGCTTAAGATTAAGTGTTTTATATAATTGTGGTTAATTAAAACATCAAATCATAATATTGCAATATTATTAGCTATTACTATTTCTTATTAAGATTTATTCTACTTCCGAATAAATTTTGAGTGATTTATATATAAATTATGTATGGTAAATTTTCTGTTTTATTTGAGTTAATATTTTGATAGTGACAAATCAGATTAACAATGGATTGCGAATATAATAGTGATTGATCAACAGAAAAAAATATGTTAAATCATCATACATTATTTAATGGAAATTCTTCAACACAACAATTTCAAAACACAACAATGAAACGTAAATTTGTGGAACATTCTCAATATATTATGGCGAAAACTTTTTATTTAAATAAATCAAAGAGCAAGTGAATTACTATTTGTATAGAACTTAAAACATGGAATGTTTGAATTAAATTATTATCGAAATTTTGTTCATTGGTATTAAACACAGAAGATTGGGGGGATTTATTGAATCAAAAGTCAAAAATTATGTTATTCATGTTTAATGAGATGGCTGATGTACAAAATAAAGTGTTAAATGTGTGGGATCAAAATGATCAAATTATGTTGGGTGAAGTAACAGTATGTGAATTATTTAGAATTTCTGGACTTGTGAATGTATTTATAGAATAATATAAAAATTTGAATATAAAACAAATGATCAACAACATAATATTTTCGGCTTCGTCTACTGGAAGAATGCTGACTTACGAAGTTATTGAAGATACAATACAGAAAGTAGGATCAAAATATGGAGCAATTAAATACTTCGCCTTGAATGAACTTCTTTATTATTATTATGATATTTTTCATTTGTAATAATAACAATGAAGTATGTCTATTTTAATGTAAACTTATCAATAATGAATGTGATTTTTCTGACTATATTACTATTATTACTTCGTATTGTAAAAATGTATTATTATAATTTTTTAAACTGAAAAATAATTAAAATAAAAGGAATTATAAATTACACAATTATTTATTAAAATTTCAAAACTTTATTAAAATATGTAGCATATTTTATGTAAAAATTTTAAATAAATGAAATAATGATATACAAATGTTTTTTTCGTTAAACTTTTTATACATATTTTCAGCATTTTCCAAAGCACATGTAGTATTGGAATATTTGTAATTTGTACACCTTTGACTTGAGTAATTATTTTTTAATGTTTCATAACATTTAACATCATCAAAGTTGTATATTTCTCTATCAGTATACTCTTTAACCAATTTTAGTTTTTCTAATCATTTAACGATTATGACATAAAAAATTTTCAAAACGTTTCTTATAAACTTTGACAATTGTTCCGGTGATTTGAAAATAAAATGATCAGTATAATTTGTAGAAACCATAGCACTAAAGTTTTTTATTTTTCAATTTTTTTATTTTTTTAAATCCTTGTACATCTACAAAACCAGTCATAATCTATTTTGATTTAAATTTATTTTTTTAAATGGTTCCGAAGAGACATTGGTCTATTCTGCAGACAAATTTATAAGGATGATAACACACTTACTACTTTTTTACTTCATTCGTTATCGGATTGTATTCTACAACTCGATCATGTAAGATCAAACAAACAGTATACTTTGGTATATTTTGTAAGCATTTGAATTGTAACCTAACATCCACAGGTCAATTTTTTATATTTTCAACTAGATGTGAACAATCCAAAACAGTTATTGGAGCCATGTTTTTAAACTGGTCCGTAGTAAGCAATGGTTGATTATCTTTTGCATAGTAAGATTGCTGAAACTTGGCATACATATCATATAATAATGCATATTTATTTGAGGCTATATCTAAGTTTAGTTGATCATAAGGAAATGAGTCGGAGTTTAAAAATAATTTGATATCTGAGAGATTGCAGTGATCAAATTTGCTTGCATCTTTTCTTTTTTATTTGAACGATTGGTCTGCATTACAAAAATAATAAATCTCGGTTTTTCCAATTGTGTAGATGTTTTTACAGCCCACACATGATGAGTGGTGGTTGGTAGTATTGGATATTCATGCATATCCCAACTACGAAAACTTATTTGAATTGAGCTTCCACTTGCAATATATTTATACAAAGCTAATTTTTGTTCGTCTGAAACCATTACGTGTGGGACTTTCCATTGTATTTTACCAATTTCAAATTTAACATCATATGTTGATGATATTATGGCATTTAAATCAGTACGTGACTGAATTAAAATTAATTCATGCTTGGCTTTAACAATAATTTTCTTGTAATCTTCAGCAAAACCAAGCAGCATTTTTAATGGAACACAAAAGTTAAAATTTCCATTATGAGGTTGTGTATTATTTTCAGGACTCCATCCTGCATTTATTAACATTTTACTTTCATTTTTATTAAACGATATATAATTTTTTAATGTTGAAGTATTGCCAACATCTCTGTTTTTATCGATTTCAAGTTTAATTGTGTTGTTGTAGATGCTGTACCATCAGCTTTTACAAATTTTCCCTCAATACAAATAAAACTTTCACAGGGTAAAATGTTTAAATCTTGATGTTGAATAGATATTCTTATTTCATCATTATTCTTAAACGATGTGAGAAATGGTGAATAAGTATGATATTCAATTTAAGTGATAGTATCATCATATTCTACACCGTTTGTAATATTCAAAATGTCATTCATTATATCAAGGTAAATCCTAAACTTTTTAAATATGTAATATATTCCCAAGTTTATTTTTTAGGTGTTGACTGAACTGTAGTTATAGGTACACTAGTTGATATTACTTTTGGTATTTTATTATAAATCAGCATTACGTAAATGTACTTGAACTGTTATTGTTTCACCTCGAAAATTTACTAAATTTCCGTTTTGGTCCAAATTTTTTATTGTTAAAAAAGTTAACCTCTTGACGGTCACAGGTAAATAAATAACATTAGTGGGCATTTGTACTATTTTATACCTGGGTCCTACCAATGGATAAAACTCGTATAGCGTATGCCCTGGTGTGCTGTTAATGTAAGCACCTGTAGTAATACTACTCTCTATACGTATTAAATTAACTTTAATAATGTTTACAGGTAGATCTTATGTATGCCACTTATTTGGTGTAAGTTAACGTTTAGTGAAACCCAACAATGATCCTAATTAATTTGATTTATTAAAATGTATTGTTGTGTTACTATTAATTTCACTTTTTAATGTACTGTTGTTTGCTCGAATATCAATTTCTGGTTTGGCCTCTTTATCACGCCAAATTAGATTACCATATTTATTATACAGATAATCTCTTATATAATTATTAATATCATTAATTTCATATGAACCCACAGGTATTTTAATAACATTAGTATCATCAAAATGCAACAAATTATTAGTTTCATCAACATTTGGAATACTATTGTAAGTTTCAAAATTAATCAAACCACAAACATAATTTCCTTTGAGTTCTATTGGAGGAAAATATTCAGCAGTAAGTATACTACTGTTACCACTTAATGTTAATGTGAATGACATTATCAATAAAAACGAACTAATAATTATTTTGAGACGTATTTATTATTTATATCAAATTTATACATCAATTTTAATAAAATTTTGAATTATCATATAAAAGTTGAATACAAAAATGACCACAATTAAATGTGTTATAATTCTGATATCTATTATAATTATAATTTATAGTACCACCTACATATTTAGTTAATTCACGGGGTGGAGCCAAATTTCCAAACGAATCAAAATATTCAGTTTTAGCACCATTTTTTATATATGCTACCCAATGAGTGCAACCACCTGTGGAAACATCTAAATTTATAATACCACATTCATGTTTGTTTGGTTTTCTTGGTAAATTATCACGCATAAATACACCACGAAAATATGGAATAGTTTTACAATATTTATATATATCTAATTCATTTAGTGGCCTGTTGGGTAGTTTCTTTATTAGTTTTTTGGATTCAAAAACAAACCAAGTCCTTTTTTTTATGGTTGTAAGAATAATCCTTTGTCCATTGCAATAGCCTCCAGTGTTTGATTATGACGTTGTTTTTCGGCTAATTCTTTTTTGCAGCACTTGCCTCGTTTATAGCTTTTACTACACCTGATGTACCACCTGATAATGCACCAATTGCAGAAAGTCCAGCAAATAATGGTAGAAGAAACGGTATTACTCCACCTACTGAAATCATTCAATACTGAAATCATACATTTTGCAATTGATGAAGATGTTAGAAAGCTATCAAATGATTGGAATTTATATAAACGTAATAGTTTTATAACATTTATTCAGTATTGAAAATGCGTTTTGTAAAACAACATCATATCCTTCCAATCAAAAACATTGACTATACCCCCACCACCAATCAGACGAAAAAGCACGGATATTTATTCCCAAACTCTATTCGGTGTATTATTTGCAGTCCATCAAACTTTGGTAAAACAAATTTATTAACTACACTATTGGAACACCTAAATGGTTTGAAATTTGAAAATATTTATGTTTATTCAAAATCGTTACATCAACCTAAATATGAATATTTAAAAAAAAAAAAAAACTTGAACCAATTAAAGGTTTAGGATATTATACGTTTTCTAACAATAGTGTCGTTATATCACCTGAAGAAGCAAACAAAAACTCGATTATGATATTTGATAAAATCATATGTGATAAGCAAGACAATATTCGATCATATTTTTGTATGGGTAGACATAATTATGTTGACAGTGTTTATTTATGTCAAACATACACTAAAATTCCTAAACATTTAATTAGAGATAACTGCAATTTATTAGTATTATTCAAACAGGATGATTTAAATTTAAAACACATTTTTTCCAATCACGTGACCCCTGATTTATCATTCGAGACATTTAAAGACATGTGCGCACAGTGTTGGAAAGAAAAATATGGTTTTGTAGATTGATAAAGATAGTGACATTAATATGGGCCGCTATCGAAAAGGATTTGATAATTTTATGATAATATAATTAAACTGCATATCATCAACCAAACACCATTCAGTTATAAACTGTTGAACATAACAGACCTGTTAAACAACTGAAACTTAAAAAAACTGTTATAATCACAACAGACTTTCATGTTCATTAACATAACAAACTTGTTCATTAATATAACAGACTTCTTCATCAACATAACAGACTTATTTATCAACATAACAGCTCTTATTGTACGTGTTCAAAATGGATGAAGAGTTAACAAAAAATATTATTAAATCTACAAAGGCTATACGTAAAAAATACAAGAAAATAAAATCGGGTCAAATTGAATCTGACATTGTGTTGGAAAAAAATTGGAAGCCTATTACAGAACCATTCCAAGAACTTGTTGCCGAAATTAAAAAAAAAAAAAACAAATAAAAAGTGAAATGTTAACGCCTAAATTAGAAACATTCAAAAGTGAAATACCAGAAACATTTACAAAAGAAAGCCCGTTGTTTTTGGCATCTGATGAAGAAGAAGTTTTCACTACAACACCTACATGCGTGAATCAGCGCAAATGGCGGCGAGACGATTATTATCTGAACGAAAATAACATGAAGAAATTGAAAATTTTTTTTCACATGAATTTCACTTTGGAGATTTAGCTGGTGAATATCTTAAACGCACACTAACTGCTGCTAATACTATTAATAGTACATATGGCCCCCACTTTGACAAAGATAAATGGTACATAGGTAACTCAGAGTTCAAAATTAATGGAAATAATTTTGAAATTAACGATATAAAGTATAATGGTACACGTGGTTTATATGAGTTATTATTTATGAAAATACCAGATAATGATTTGTACACAGAGAATGATTTAAATAAATATATGGATATATTTTGCGAACTATTAATGCCCATAAACGTCAATATGACATTAACAAACAGATAAATGCTAACAAAAGTTATAAATATACACACATTATTAGTAAATTATTTCCAACCATGCATCAAAAACGTGTACAATCTACTTCTATTACTAAACCATTGATTAGCAGAAAAAAGAATTAAAACCACTGAAGGTATGGGCTTAATGCAACTTACTGAAAACAACAATCACACTTATTGGGATGATCCAAATGAATTGGTGGATAGGCTTCGATTAGATACTTATTGCATCACAACAAGCTGGCAATACAAGTCATAATAATGAAATTGTATCGATCATTGAAGAGTTGAAAGAGGCCAAAATTATAATATAAATACACAATACATGATAATAATGTAATCATTATAATTATGAGTGTTGATAAGTTTGGTCGATCAACACTCATAAGCGTACCTTGCAGCATCTGCATGGTTTTCATTTAACTCCAAACGGAGATTATGATTTATAAAACAAAAGAATTACAAATTTAAAGAGTCCTCAGCATGATAATGATGCTATAAATAGACAATATTTGGAAACTGCATTAAAAACATATGAATTCAGTTGCGTAACTAGGGGGGGCACGGGGGACATTTGTCCCCGGGCGCCAAAATTAGGGGGGCGCAAAATTAGGGAAGCCAATTTGGAACAAAAATCAAGTAATAAATTATTCTTTAGATCTAAGAGATTAATATATTTTTTATTACTTCATTAGTTTCTTAGAATAGATGTGCGTGCATTCAGTTATTTGCAATATTTACTTATCTACAGACTTTTCTTTGCAACAATGCCGCCAATAAAGAAGAATTCCCAAAACCTAATAAATCTTGGATTAAAACTTACTCGGGTCAATTTCGATTTAAAGAAAATAATTTTTTTATTGTGCATATTTTGTGATTGTTTGTGCATAGTTAAGTTTAATAACGGTGATGGAAGTTTCTATATATATTGTAGTGACACAGAAAAAGTCTTATTTTAAGTAATAGATATGCGATACGCATGCCCTAATTAATTAACGCATGTGTAATTAGGTCAACCCCTCTCAGGGATAAAAACAGTATAAAAGGGAATGCCTAACACCTACCTATTTAATAAGAATCAAGAATCTAGATTAGAATCTATTGGTAATGTACATAGATTAGAATCTATTGTAGAAAATCTATAGTATTTCCATCGGTTACGTTTAAATAGTTAAACTTATTAAATTAATAAAGTTAATAAAAGTATATTTTTGTGTTATTAATTGAACAGTGGCTAATAACGTTCCCGGATTCTCCTTAGTTAAATATTACTTCGTAAATTATTAACTAAGTAAAGGTTTTGGAATAGCACCATAGTCTATTACCCTGGTGACAGCGAAAATTGCCTTAATAAAAAGTGACGTACACACATTCTATAAAGTGCTAATTTTTATAGTTAATTATAGTTAGTTAGTCACATATGCAAGTGAAGTAAGAGTAATTCAACGCATTGCTCTGCGTAGATTTACACATCATTGTATACCTGAAATAAGTCAAATACTCAGACATAAAAACTGCACATCAATAAATGAGGCTATGTCTTTAGCTTGTGAAGAAGAAGCGTACTTATTAGCCGAATCGCGACTTAAAAGATTAAATATGAATCAACAATCTAAATATTGTAAGAACTGCAAAACAAAAACTCACTTCACTAAGGATTGTAGAAAAAGCAATCATAATAATAAATTTAATAATTATAATAACAATAATCATAATAACATTGGTAATCATGTTCAAGGCACAGATAACAAATATAATTCAAAATATTGCAATTTCTGTAGAAAGAAAGGGCATTTAGAAGACGAATGTTTTAAAAAGAAAAGAGCTAGCCAAAATTTACCGAATTCTAGAATAGCTCAAACAAATACTTAAAATTTAAACTCCAATCTATCCCAGATACCGGTCGCATCTGCGGATTTCGAAATGAAGACGACCAACATCTACCTTTCACATGGAGTAAAAGATAAAAAATTAACTTTTAATTGTAACCAGTCTAGCATAGGTACTTTAAAATTATTAATAGACACAGGCGCGTCAACTTCAATATTAAAAACGAGACACTTGATAGAAAATTTAGTTAATTTAAACAAAATAAACAAATTAACTCTGTCTGGTATTAACGGTACTATAAACACTTTAGGTACAGCTGAAATAAATCTTAGTAAAGAGGGTGAAGAGTTTAACTTTACTTTCAATTTAATAAACAAAGATTTTAATGTCCCTTATGATGGCATAATTGGGGATGATTTCTTAAGTCATTTTAATGCTGAAATAAATTATGGTAATAACACCATAAATTTTAATAAAACACTTGACTTAAAACCACAAACACTTACTTATGTACCCATAAAATTTATTACAAACAATAATAAAAATTCCGTTCTTACAGGCGAAGAACAAACTCAAGTGCCTTCAAACATAATTATACCAAAAAATATTGTCATAACAAAAGATACTCAGACATATCCCGTTATAAACACTTCAGATAAAAACATTAAACTATCACACTTAAATTTAAAAACGTGTCCAATTCAAAAAGTAATCATAACCATAAAAAAAAATAACCATAAATAATAAAATGGAGAGGCTAGACATACTCAAACAAAATATTAGAATTGACCATTTAAATAGTGAAGAAAGGGAAGAAATATTAAATATTTGTGAAACATTCAATGACATATTCTTTTTACCTGGAGATGTACTTACTAGTACCCCTACGTTAAAACATAAAATAATACTTAATGATCCAACCCCTGTAATACTTAATGCTACAAAAAATTATAGATATCCTAAAATTCATGAAGAAAAGGTAAACAAACAAATCACAAAGATGCTTGAACAAAATATAATACGCCCTTCTACCAGTGAGTGGTCTTCGCCTTTATGGGTCGTACCAAAAAAGCGTTTAGAAAATTCAAATGAACAAAGATGGAGAGTCGTATCAGATTTCCGTAAACTAAATGAAGTAACTGTACCGGATTCTTTCCCAATACCTTATATAGAAGAAATCTTAGATCAATTAGGTAACTCAGTGTACTTCAGTATTCTCGATTTGGCTTCGGGATTTCATCAAATTTTAATGGAGGAAGAAGACAAACCAAAGACTGCCTTCTCAACTCCCCGTGGTCATTTTGAATATAATAGAATGACATTCGGGCTCCGGAACGCCCCTAGCACCTTTCAAAGGTTAATGAACACTGTGCTTGTAAATAATTTAGGTCATGATTGTTTTGTATACCTAGATGATGTAGTAATATTTGGAAAAAATTTAAAAGATCATAATGATAAACTTATAAGAATATTTAAAGAACTACGTAAACATAATTTAAAATTACAACCCGACAAATGCGAATTCTTAAAAAAAGAAGCGCAATATTTAGGTCATGTTATTACTCAAGACGGTGTAAAACCTAATCCAAATAAGGTTGAAGCGATTATGAACAGAAAACCGCCGAGAAATACAAAAGAAATTAAATCATTTTTAGGTTTAACTGGCTATTATCGTAGATTTATTAAAAATTACGCACAAATAGCTAAACCATTAACAAGGTTATTAAAAAAGGTACACTATCCTTTTGAATTTAATGAAAAATGCTTAGAAGCTTTTAATAATTTAAAAACAGCTCTTACTACAGAACCTGTTTTACAATATCCAAACTTCGATGAACCATTCATCTTAACAACGGATGCATCGAATGAAGCAATTGGAAGTATTCTCTCACAAGGTCTATTGACAAAAGATAAACCAATAGCTTATTTTTCTAAAACATTAAATAATGCCGAACGCAATTACAGTACAACCGAAAAAGAATAACTCGCGATTGTACAATCGGTTAAACATTTTAGGCCGTATTTATTCGGAAACAAGGAATTTACCATAGTTTCTGATCATCGCCCATTACAATACTTGATGAATTGTAAAGATCCGTCATCTCGACTCGTAAGATGGAGATTAAAATTACTAGAATACAATTATAAAATTGTGTATAAAGCCGGTAAAACATTAACAAATGCTGACGCTTTATCTAGACCAACAATAAATGCAATTTTACCAAAAAATTTTAACACTTTTAAGGATTTCCACCAAAGAAATTTAGACCCTAAACAATTCAAAAAAATTAATAAACCTTTTGAAGATATAGAAAATCTAGTAATACCATATTCTACAGATTTATCTATGAACAATACGTATTCATTCTATATACAAACTAATACTAGTTTAAAGAATGTACAAAAACCAAAAATAAATGATGTTTTTAAACTAAACTCAACGAATAATGAAAACTTATACATTATAATATTAAGAGAAAAACCTTCTGAAAACATCACATATGAAAATTTATTTCAATGTTTGACTAACTTGAGTCAAGTATTGACAATTAACCAAATAAATAAAATAGAAATGGTAAATATACCAAACGTTTCTCGAAATATAAAGCAAGACACTTTTGAAGGTATGTTAGAATATATTATGCCAGATAATTTAGAAATCACTTTAATTACGGGAGATTTGATTCATCCTTCACGAGAACAAATTCCTGAAATAATTAAAGACTTTCATAGTAATATATTAGCTGGAGGAAACAGAGGTGTTACAAGTACACATCAAGAAATAAAAAAATGTTATTTTTGGAAAGGGATAAAACAAGATATTGAAAAATATATCAAAAACTGCCCTGTTTGTCAAAAAATTAAAACTCCTCAATATCAAAAAACACCAATGGTTATTTCTACACCAGCAAACGAATTCAATGATGATATAATGGGACCATACCCTTTGACTAAAAACGGTAACAGATACATCTTAACCATACAAGATGAATTAACCAAATTTGTTCAAGGATACCCAATACCTGAAGCAAATGCAGAAATCTGTGCTATTCATCTATTGAAATATTGCACTATCTTTGGATTCCCTAATACTATATTGACAGATCAAGGAACAGAATTTTTAAATAAACTTTTCAAAGAAATAACAAATATTTTGTCCATAAAACATAAAACCTCAACACCTTACCATCCACAAAGCAATGGCTCGATCGAAAGATCTCATTCGACAATAAAAACCTTCTTAAGAGCATATATTTTAGAAAATGGTAATGCTTGGGACGAGCTCATTTATTTGGCCATACACAGCCATAATACCCATATAAATAGGAGTACACAAGAGAAACCATATACTCTCGTATTTGGTAAAGAGCCACAGATCCCTAAACTAATAGAAAAACCTAGAGAAAAACCAACTTACTTATAATTTAATGAAATCTAAAGAAATAAATAAATGCTATTATGATAAAAAAACTAAAGAGAAAAACTTTGAAAACGTTAAATACGTTTTATTAGAAAACAAACTTCGAAGAGTTAAACATAACCGAAAGTTAGAACCTTCTTATACTGGTCCTTACGAACTAATACAGGATCATGCTGAAAACCACACAGCCACGATAAAAATTAAAAATAAATTAAAAACTTATCATTATAATATGCTGAAACCTTATGTTTCAGATGTGGATAATAATAATATTAATAACAGCGATCACGAGAGCATCCATACAGGTGGAGAATTATCAAATTAATCCCATCGAGAAAACATCTGGATTATTTTACGTCGACCTCGAAGACTCAAAAATTACAAATCAATATATAATAATTCACTTTCATAATTTAACACATTTACAAAACATGTTGGATTTATCCTTCAAATATTTTAGTCAATCTTTATCATTCTGTACTCTAGTAAAAGATAAAGAAGCTAGTACATGTAGATTAACACTTGCTATAATTAATAATCAATTAAAAGAATTAACTAGTCAATTAGATGATGTATCAGCACATCATAATATAAGAAAAAGAGGCTTAATAGATGGAATTAGTTATCCAATCAAATGGCTTTTTGGTATACTAGATGCTGAAGATGCTACTTTCTATAAAGATTCAATCGAAAGTCTTATAACTTTACGATGGGAACTGTTAAAAAATACTCTTAAAAAAACTGTCAAACAGGAATCCGAAACAAGATGGAGTGCCAGATTTGAAGCTGTTAACGCTATTTTTGAAGAATTTGATAAATTAGTCACACTTCTTGAAAAAATGGCAGAAGATTTACAAACTTCACCAGAAACAAGAAATGACGCAGAAATGTTATTAACTAACATTCTTAACTTTAATTTTATAGTTTTGATCCGATTCTGGGTTAATATTTTAAGATGTATTGATCGGGTACAAAAACGTCTTCAAAATCCGACCATGAATTTTAATGAAGCTTCAAAAGATCTACAATCATTAGTTGTTGATTTCCGACAAATACGAAGTGATTTGTGCCACAATTGCATTATTGAGGCAAAGGTGAAATGTCAACAATGGAATATTAAAGTGGAACGTCGTATCAGAAAACGTCGCAAGTTTCCAGGAGAACTTGCCACAGATGCTGGATTAAGTGCAGAAGCTGGATTAAGTGGTACGCCACTGTATGAATTGAATAGTGATCCACAACACTTGAAACAGAAATAAATGAAATTAGTAAACATGTATATTTAATTAGTATACATGAAATTTCCAAAGTTATTTTAAAATTAAATCCAAATTTAAAAAATAATGTAGAAAAGTGTTTGAAAAACATTACATTATTAAAAAGTAATATTGATGGCCTAACCGTTAAAATAAATAATTCATCAAATTTAACAGAAAAATTTCAAAAATTATTGATTTTATTTTTGTTCATCTAAAGATTGATAAAACTAAAATCTAAAAAATTAATTATGAGTAAACAACAAATAGTGAACGAATTACATAAACCAAAAAGTTTTAAACGTAGGCGGGTAATTATGAAAGGATTAGATGATTTATGGCAAGCCGTCCTCGTTGAAATGGGCCGACATACACAAGAAAATAAAGGATATAAATATTTATTAACTGTTATCGATACATTTTCAAAATATTCATGAGCGGTGGCAATTAAAAATAAAACAGGAGATGAAGTTTCTTCTGCAATGATGACAACTTTTAAGACGGACGTCTGCCAACCAATTTACAAACAGACGACGGAATGGAATTTTTTAATACAAAATTTCGAAAATTAATGAATAAATATAATATAAACCATTATTCGAACAATAAAAATGAAACCGTGTGATGTTATAACTGATAAGGAGAAGATGTTACTTTCAACTGTTTATAATAATATAAAAATTGCTGACACTCCCAAGTATAAAATTGGTGATTTTGTTCGTATTTCAAAATATAAATCACCTTTTGTTAAAGGCTATTTACCATCATGGACAACTGAAATATTTAAAATTAAAAAAGTAACAAATCCTGTGACTTATCTGCTCGAAGATTTTAATTCTCAACCTATACAAGGTGGATTCTATGAACATGAATTACAAAAAGTAAAATATCCTGATGTTTATTTAGTTGAGAAAATTCTGAAAAGAAAAGGTGATAGTGTATATGTTAAATGGTTAGGATTCTCATCAGAACATAATTCATGGATTAATGATAAAAACATAGTTTAAATATATAATTATTTATTTCTTGTATTTGATTACATAATAAAAAAATTTTCTTAAGAACAGTGATTTTCATAAATAATTTCCAAAATTTTAAAATGTTCCTCTTTTATACTTTCAGGTAATTTCCTCCAAACTTTTTTCATATTTCTTGCAAAGTTGTAATACTACAATTGTCTTGAATTTCAGATATCCATTTATCATTGTTAAATAACTGTTCAGTTAATTTCAACAACATATCCAAACTTTCTATATATCCAAAACAAAAAATATCCATACAAAAACGGTTCTGATGTAAATAAGCCTTCAATACATGTTGTTATCTCGCATGCAGAATTCAAATTATAATTAAGAAATGATTTGGGCAATTCATCCATATAAAGATCTGCATGCAAAGCTACATCTTCATACAAAGTCGACTTACATAAATAACATTTACTTTTTAAGCCTGAAGGCCCATCCCACTGTGTCTTTCCTGGTATGTTATAATGTTCATAACAGGGTTCACAATGTTTAAATACTTGTTTTATATTATTTGGTAAACTATTCCAAGCTCGTGTAATTATTTTATCACCATAGTTTTTTAAAGTATAAAAACTGATATTCTTATATATTTTTTATAAAAATTTTTTAGACAAACAATTTAATAATTGCGGTTCATTATCAAATAAATCAGTTACATTCATTGCGCAGTTCATAGTTCCTACATTTAATTGATAATGCTTGGATGTTGACTCAACAAGTTAATAACTTCATCTAATAAATCATCGATTTCTTCATCTGACTGTAAATTATAATGACCCCACGCAAATGTATTCGAAGAGTTATGAATCAAACTTCGTTTATCGTCGTGTGGACTCAAAACAATTTTTGATTGATTTACTGTATATATATTATGTTGATTAGATATCATTGCTGTCTTTTAATAATTTCTTTAAAGTTTGTTAAACACTTAATATAATCATCAAAAGTAATTGTATTTTTAATAACCGAGTTTTTTACTCCTTTGGCCTTTTTTAATTTATCTTCACCATTCACTCTTACACTATACATTTTAGATCTTAAACCAATAAATTCGGTAATTATTTGTCCATTTAGCTCATCTTTCATTAAACCTGACACTTTTTTACTAACTAAAGGTATATTATTAATATTATTATGTTCATAGTCACTAGTGTCAAATCTATGCACATCACGTTTCATAATTTTGAATATATCTGGCGTTTTTATCTCGTAAATTAACGAGTCCGTGTCGGTATACAAACCTTACACTTGTCACCAAACACCTCTTGCATATAATTGTAATGAAAGTCATAAACACATGTCTTTGAAATGTCTAAAATACACATTCCTACATATATTGGTTTATTAAAAAACACCTCACATTTATTTAATTCAATGGCTACCAAATTTTCTTTTAAAAATTGTTCTACTATGAAAATTTGGTTTGGCAATGAGAACTTTTGCTCTAAATCTACCAAATCACTTGGTTTTTAATTTTATAATGGTATATTTTCGCACATTTTCCATCGTTTTGCCAAACACTGCATTGTTCATTAGCTTATATAAGTTTTTCTCAAACTCGTTTGTTGCCTTGGCACGTATTTGAGTATTTAAATCAATGTAGTATTTTAGCCAAGGAGATTGATTAAATTTTAAAATACGATGCACTTTCGTCAAAACCATTTCAAGCTAGAGACACTGTTTCGAATGCCTGTAGTGAATTATGTATTTATTTTTGTCCTAAAGTGTTGTAAGTAACTTTTTTTGTTTCGAACCTGGTAGATTTTCATTTGTCGAACATAATGGAAGATCGTTATGTTGAACATGAAGATGCTGAGGATACCTAAGTCCACTTCCAGTATAAAACCTACTGAGCATTCATCAGGTATCCGTTGCACGTCCAATTATGTATCAGTGTACCATTTAAATCCCCCAGTTGCCAAATATTGCGACATGGCCCAACCATACAAATTATTAACATCATAATACATTATAAATGTGGATTCTTTAAGTTCATTCTATCACACATATATTTATTGTTTGCTTTCGCAAAGCGATTGCAGCACTGGCTTAGTTGAATTTGGGTGTATTTTAACATTGCATCCCATGTAAATCCTGGTGTGGTACACTAGTGTGAAGGATCTAAGCCGTATGTCTTAATAGAAGTATCACGACAATTTTTTAAAATGTCTGCTAAAAGTAATACACCTGTTTTCAAATACAAGTCAGAATATTCACCTAAAGTTTGAATTTTGAAGGTTTGCCAAATATTTTTTGCATGCTCATAATCTTTTTGTGAAATGTTTGAATCGTTCAACTTGTTGGAAAATGTTGTGATAGGTGGTAAATGCTGATCTTCTAATTTATTCCAACCGTCAACATAGTCATACGGAAATACACCCTTTCTAGTTAACAAATTGTACTTTTGAACATCCCCATCAAAACAATTTTTGTATAATATCTTACATTGTGGTAAATATCATGCTAACTTTTCCAATGATGATGCTATAAATCGGAAGGAATCAATAAATTTAAATTTTACATCACTACCAAAAATGTTTTTGGTAAACGATATATATTTCTCCTTATTTATAGGTAATAAATCTACTTTGCCTTCAAACGCTGTAGCCAATTCCATAATTACAAAATGTGCATCGTACCCACTCAAATTATGGAACACAACAGGAACTGTCTGTGAATTTGGTAATTTAAATTACATCCACTTTGCGCGGTAGAACGAAACTTTCCCGTTAAGTGATCGTGGTCTCGTACACGGTCATTACCCAAAGGTTTTTCACAAATATGACACACAGAAGCTTGTCGAAATTGTTGTTTTTCAATGTCACTAAGCTCATTCATAGATAAAGGATTTCCATATATGTCTTCAACTTTTTCAGCCATTTCCTTTAATTCATTTACAAACCGGGGTTAGCTCTATATGAATTATAAAAACTATCATCGAGTATCATCATACGAACAACAAAAATAATAAACCACACTATATGCTTCATGTTGTTGATAACGTTGTGAATTTTTATTATTTTCTGGAGTAAGTGGTTTCAATAAACATTCAAAATCGCCATAGATTATAAACGGTACTCGTTCCTTATTACTAAAATTTTTAAAATATATCATGTTATTATCTTTTGTAGGCAAAATAACTTTGCAGTCATTCGTTTTTTCACACTCTTCACTTTGTTTTAAAAGTTTTTGTTCATAACGAAAATAATGTAAACATCGTTCACAAAAAAACTTTTTATGGTCATCTTTATTTAGTTCATTTGATGCAAGTCGTGTCAAATTTTTAATCCAACAATAATGGTATTTGATATCACTATTCTCTTCATTATCATTTTCATCATCATCATTATCATCAAAATACACATCTTGAACCATAAGTAAATTTACATGTCTCTTTCTTTTATTATTTGTTAACAAAGTTGGCACAACACTGTACTTAGATTTTTTTAAGTTTAAAACAAACACATTTATACTTATATCATTCAGTTTTTCAAATTTTGGTATTTGTCTTAGTTCCATCGGATAGTTTATACCATTTAAATTTAACACCTGCGAATAATGTGGATATTTTGAAACACGATGGGGATCTTTCCCGATTGGATGCAATGCTGACGTCACAGCCCACGCAAAGCAAGCAAAATCATCATTTTTAACGTTAATACAAGCTTCTTTTTTCTCTTTATTCCATCAGGTAGTTCAATATATGATGAACCTCTGAACGATTCATATTTGTTAATATTAATCATTAAGTTTACTACTGCATTTAAGGCCCAACCACTGTCTCGTTCTTGAAATTCTTCTAGCTGTACTAAAATTGGTTTTTGTATGTTTTCCTGGTACCATTCCATTAAATTCGTAAACTTCGTTTTACAAATTCACCACAAAATGTTGAATTTATGTTACTTTGATTTGATTGAAATGCTTTAAAACATTCCTAATTTGTCGTATAAACATGTACCGTGCATCGTCCAAAAATAATTTTGGATCTTTGTGTGTTAAATTAATAATTATACCAGTCTTAATTCGGCTGTCAAACGCTGACTCCATATTCCTCCATTGAATACGTTTTATATTAAGTGTACGTGGTTTATTATTACTACCTTGATGTAGCATTGTCTTCATCATTGTCCGAAAACCAATCATTTCACCAATACTTGTTTGGAGATGCCTCTTTGTGCCAACACAATCAGAAGTTTTTAAATGTTTATTTAATTGTCGAATATTCATTGTGCACTTTTAATCCACTTTTCCAAACTAGTTGGTTTTTTATTTAGTAGAAGCAAAGCTTTCTTCATATTCTCCACCATTGACTTGCTCAATTCCACTACTGCAGACATTTTTTAACAAGAGAAGTTATTGAATATCAGTCCAATATATAAGTAATTTTAATCGAATACAAACATCGTATTTATATGCAAAATATAGTTTATCTACGTCAACTTATTGACTCCGAATACACACTGAAAAATATACTGAATTTTAATTGTTTTCCTCATTGTTAATTAACCACATTCCTATATTGTTTAAACAGATCCCACTAACGAAAAAATACCACAAACTCTTATCATTCACAATTATATAAAACACTTAATCTTAAGCCACAAATATTTCCTTTTTACAATGCGACTATGTTGGCGGCTCAGTTGTAATTAAAGTTTACAACCGAGTTTGAAAAACGCTGGCTGTAATTAGCCGGACGCTACCCTCAACTGCGAATGGTACGACATCTTCTAATTATTTAATTAAAACAATGTCTTATCAAATTTTGCGGTTTTAAATGTATTATTTTATTTTAACCACAATCATTTCCTTATCAGCTTACTCCGAAAGTAAAATCACAATTAGTCCCCATGTTCAATCTTATGGAAAAGTGCGCTAGAATCGGATTTATATACCGACTGCCAACGTTGAAATAGAAGTTGAAATAATAATGTCATATAACTTTATAATAATATCTTTTAATAAAATTGACCACCAATAAGCCAATATATATATATATATATATAAATATATATATATATATATATATATATATATATATATATATATATATATATATATATATATATATATATATATATATATATATATATATATATATATATATATATATATATATATATATATATATATATATATATATATATATATATATATATATATATATATATATATATATATATATATATATATATATATATATATATATATATATATATAAGCCAATATATTTCAGCGGATGTATGTTTTATTAACTAGCTGTACGGGTGGAATTGATTTAAACTTGTCTATGAGCTAGATACTAGAAATTTGGAGTATAACTTAGAAGTGAATGCCAAGGCATGAAAATATGAAAAAAGAAGCACAACGAAAAGGAAGAGCAAAATATCAAGAAAATAATAAAGACGATAAAAAAAGATAGAACAAAACAGTAGAAATACATTAAAAAAAAAAAAAAAAAACGTTCACTATACGAAAAATTTCATGCATATTAAAACCAACAACTAATAATAAAATAAATAATTTTTAATATACCATGTTTTTATAACGGACTAAAAAGTGTAAAATAGTTTCTCTAATTTCAAACGAAAACCATGCGAAGATGAAATGCAGCCGAATGATGGGATTCATATATTAATCGTCCAATTAATGTTGCTGTATGTTCTCCATGTTCTTCGTTTGTAATTAGAGAAATACTACTACTCACTGTAACTATTGAAAAAAGTATTTAGTACCAAGGCAAATATGGTGCATAACATTGCTATATTTTTTCTACGGTACATTTTTTGGACATTAACTGTACCAGTCGAGTAACCGCATGGAACCGATTTTAAAATTTAATTTCTAGTGAGTTGAAAATAATTATAAACAAGTGCCTCGTAAAATCTGGTGCTAAATCCATGACACGAAAGTTTTTTTAAATTTTGTCGTTGTTCTGTTACCGTACCTATCGCGTAACCGCTTCAAACTATAATCAAATTGAAGTTTAAACATTTCTTACTAAGAAAATACATGAGTGCCACTTCTATTTTAGTGACAAATGTCTGGCACGATACTTCATATTCCTTCAAGCCCTATACTTTTTAAATCAGAAAATTGATAATATATATAATATTCAAAATATATATATTTTTGAACAAAAATTAAATACATCAATTACATTAAATACATTATTTTGATATAAAAAATTATTAACAGGAATTCTTATCAATCACTTTTCGCTTTTTTTTTAGTCAAAAATTAATTAAATTTAATAATAAAACTGATAAAATTTTTCAGTTTTCATTACCAAAAATGAAATTATTAAAAAATAGTATTTTCTGATGGTCCCTCGCTAGGTTAGTACTCTAGGTCGGTCAGGGCTTGGTTTATTTATCTTATTAATAATTCATACTGATTATAATAATAAAGTTATTTTGTAAAACCTTCAGAATTTAAAATCTAATAATAAATTTTTCCAGGACCATTACTTTATTAATATACAATCAACATATAATTCATAAATATTTTGAAGATCATTAATTTATTTATTGTGTTGAATGAAGGTTGTTCCTTGTTCCATGTAAATAATACGTAAGTCATAGTTAATCAGTAAATAGGTTTAAGCTGTGACTACGTATGTGTGACGTTAAGAACGTAAGTAGTACTCCATTTGACTGTATGTTCTTTGAAATAAGACGTCTATATAAGAGACTATTTTCTTGAAGAATTACTCAACAAAAGTTAATTAACAGCATTAATGATGAACTTTTTAAATAATGTAATGACGTCATATTATAATTATTACGGTATGTTTTTTTCTAATTTATACAATACAACAAAAAGTTAAATTTAAATTTACAAATTATTAAACAAGATTGCCTTTACCAAATAACTTGCAACATCTTAAAATGAAAACAGTGATCATATAGCCGAAGCTATAAGAAGAAAAAAGGTTTAAATAGCAAAATTTTGTAAGTGAAATTTTCTATTTACGACCCGCAGTTCTTCATATTTTTTCAGTTTTCTTTTGATGTCGTTGGTTATTTCTACTCAAGAGCAAACAACCTCCAATAATTATGCCTGGGTAGAGAAAACTATAGGGAGGGGGGGGATTATAGAAGGATAGAGTAGACTCCCCGCTGGCTAAACAGATAATAATAGTTGGGTATAATGATACAAGTTCAACCTAGTTTATTAACCAAATATGAAAAGATTCCTTTTTTTTGACCGGCCGTTGCGGGTTCGACGAAAGCGGCAGGATTTGGTAAACAAGAAAGTCTTACTTGATAGACTTCTGCCTATCTTCCGACACTTTTAATACTAAATTGGCTGTTGTTTTGGAGATGGCAAACGACTTTCTCCAAAACGACCGAATTTGAATATTATCTCTGTACTTCATCCAATTCTATAATTAGATAGTTATTTATCTAGAAAAACCAATTATATAGAAAAATCAATTAGAAGTATTCACTAATTCACTATGTAAATGAATTTTTACAAGCATCACTATAGCCCAAGCTTCCCCCACCCTTATGTTTTAGCAATGTTACTTTAAATCTTGTTTATAATTTAAAACTTAATTTTACCACTATTGAAGCATATTTTAAATGATTTATTTTTCTTTTATTTTCCTAGTTTACAAATTTGATGTCCTTTATTGTTATTGGAGCTGCAGTTTTTCTCGTTAAGTATTTATTATTACCTTATTATCCAAATTGTTTGTTTCATTTTCATTCTCAGGTTTATTTGTTGTTCTTTTATCTAGAATTTTTTCTAGAAACTTTTCGCTAAATTTATACTGCTTGTTGATGCATTTACTCTTCGATGGCGTTATAATTTTTTCCATATTTATACATATAGTTTTGAGATGGGTTATTTAATGTTTTAGTTCATTATTGACATTGTATGCTTGTTCATATAGAATATAATTTCTGCTCAATTTTTTTACATTTGTAATACATGATTTGCTAGAGTTTATTAGTTTTTTCAAGTTATTGGAATTAGGTTTAATCAAACAATTGAAATGAAAGACAGGCAAGTTGAAGTTGAAAAAAATGTGTACCCTAAAGTAAGATCGAAGTTGACACTAATATGATGCAATAAGTTTCCAAACATTTTACAATAACTAAACCAAATGATATAAAATAGCAACAACAAAACCGACTTATACACAATAAATAATTTATTTCTATTATCATTAATAAACTAGAAATTTATAAATAGAAGCAACTAATTCTTCTATTTTCGTTTGTCCGTCAGCAAAATCCTAATGAAAAACAAAAACATGCACCGAAAGGAGTTTTTATCGAATTTCTAGACCTAAAATATAAGATTAATTTCGTGTTTCTTAAGAACGAACAACATTTGTATAAATTCGCCAAAATTCAATATCAAATTAATGTAATGAACACATATGCATGATAGTTATACATATTATTAACATATAAAGCACAGTTCCATAACTATATTGGCTGTAAATACAAATAATTAAATATAGCTAAGATGAATATTCAGAATTGGTACATAATCAATTAATGCTGTTGGTTGTTAATTTAAATTATATTTTTGTTTTTCACATCACTAATACATCGCCTATCAAGATACATTTAACTATAACTTTATTTTCTAAAATGCATTCTTCCGTTTGAATGATACGAGGAAATAAAAAATACTATATTTGGGAAAACTGGGAAGTCACATCTATTTTTTGGATCTCTCAAAGATATTTTCATAAAAACTTGAGAGACAAGATATTAATTCATTGAAATTTGGTAATATTGTCCAAAAATCCAACAAAGTGTTACAAAAAAGTTTTTTTTTTTTTTTTAATTAAGATTTTAACTTTAAAGTACATAGTTATAGTATATTTTTACAAGAAATTTAAAAAAATAGTTTATACATTTGTTCTCAGGTTTATACTAAGCTTATACATTCAGTTCACAATCTTCCAGAAACTTCAATACGAGTTTCACTGCTTTTGTATTAGGATAGACGAAAACTGAGTTCATGTCCAATAGAAAACAGATCTTATCTTATGTCAAGGAGTTGAACAACTTCAATCTATTATTTTCAAATATAGGACACTGCCACATGATTCAATGTTTGTTCCAGATAGCCACAGTTACACTATGGATCTTGCCAATTTTTACTTTGTGATGTGAAATGTTCAGATTATAATGCCTGGCTTGACATCTATTGATTGTGACGATTTGCTTCCTTTAAACTTTACTGGCGTGAAACCACGGCTTAGGTTTTTGATTGTAGTACATTTGAAAATAATTCATTCCCTTTTCTTTGCCTATCATTTCGATTTCATTGGTATTTCTCGCTTTAATTTTACTTTTTTAAAATTGTTTTATGTCAGAGAATGGAAGTAAGTATTGCTCAGGATTATTTTCAGTTGCTCTTTCTGCGTTGAGATCAACACTCTCATTACCCTCGATACCAAAATGAGAAGGTATCCAAACAAATTTTATATTTGTTTGAAATTTATTATTTTTATAAAATTCAGAAATCTTATTCCTTATTTCTAAAATATAGAAGTTAGTTTTAATTGATAAATTGGGTTTTTTAAGAGACTGAGATTCAGATCAGGGCATACACAAGCTGTTCCTGCTGAATTTTTTTCAGCATTCTTGCTACCATCCGTATAAATATGGATTGTTTCTCTGATACTTTTCGAAGGCTTTGAGCGAATTAGGATAACTCAGAATTTGTTTTTCGGAACTGAGATCTATTTCAACAATTTTCTTAAAAGGGTAATTGTAAATGGCATATGTAGGGTCTGTTCTCGTATGCTTTTTCAAACTTAGTGCAGTTTTTTCACAAATTTTCATTAAGTTCGTCCTTTTTTTACGATCATTTAGTGAGTTTCTGAAAAATTTTGTCAATGTGGCAAAAGAAATGGTACTTTTGTTTGATAAAGTTTTTATATAGAAATTTAAGCATAACATTGTAGCCCTGTGTTCTATACAGGGAGACTTTGTTTCTGCAAGTACCAAGTTGTTTGATGTGGTATGTCTAAGACCCAATGCTAGTTTTAGGGCTCTATTTTGTATTCATTTCAATTTTAATTTATTTCTTTTTCCTTTTGGATAATAGATGAAAAGGCCGTAATCAATTATCGAACGACGTAGAAAGAAATCAGCGTATTGGGGTGAGATCCCACCAAGTACCCCTCAAACATATTACAATGGCCTGTTACATTTTCCTAATACATAATTAAGATGGTTTTTACATGACATTTTATAATGAAAAACTATTCGTAGGAACTTAGAAGAGTGTGTTTATTCAATTTCGTAGTTTTTATCTACCATTGAAATTAGTTGTACATCCTGCTTATTAAAGAGAATAAATTCTGTTTTACCAATATATATCGAAAGACCTAATTCAGACAAATTTTTAAATATTACGTAGCAATGTAAGTATATATTAAGCATATATAATATGCATAATACTTCAAGAAGGAATACATACAGCTTTTCTATGGGTACCAGGCCACTCAGAGATAGAAGAAAATGAAAAAGCTGATGAAGCTGCGCGAGAAGCCCACACAGATGGAAACATATTACAGGAAGCTCTCAAAAAAGACATGTTGAGTCATTTGAATCAAATCCTAATAAATTATCATACGCTGGAGTGGAGAAGTATCAACAATAATAAACTCTCGAACATAAAATCTGATACAACATTCTGGACTTCATCAATACAACGCAATAGGCGAGATGAAATTATCCTCACGCGTCTAAGAACAGGACATACCAAAATCACCCATGGTCATTTATTACAAAAGTCACCGCAACCAAGATGCCAAACATGCAATACAACAATCACTGTGGAACACATACTGACAGAATGCAAAAAGTATACTGAAGAACGAAAAAAACTGAAGCTCCCAATAAGTATACAAGAAATACTATCAAACAAACAAGAAAATACAATAAAAGTTCTAAAATTCATCCACAATACCAAACTTACAAATAGGATATAACACCAAAATAGACACATTAATACCATAAACACACTGCACAAATGACCAAAGCTGTTAAAAGTGCAGTATAATAATAAAAAAAAAAAAAAAAAAAAAAAAAAAAAATATGCATAATAATAGGTTGATTAATAATAT
The DNA here is from genome assembly GCA_020423425.1 of Chrysopa pallens. NCBI lineage: Eukaryota > Metazoa > Arthropoda > Insecta > Neuroptera > Chrysopidae > Chrysopa > Chrysopa pallens. The sequence goes on from CM035592.1 coordinate 115,616,004, forward strand.
AAAAAAATAATATATATATATATATATATATATATATATATATATATATATATATATATATATATATATATATATATATATATATATATATATATAATAATAGGTTGATTAATAATATAAAAAAAAAATATATATATATATATATATATATATATATATATATATATATATATATATATATATATATATATATATATATATATATATATATATATATATATTATTTTTTTATATTATTAATCAACCTATTATTATGCATATTATATATGCTTAATATATACTTACATTGCTACGTAATATTTAAAAATTTGTAATATTTAAAGAATTATTTAATTATTAGATTATTAGAATTTTGATATTATATCAACAAATCATATGACAATGATAAAATAAAGATAGTTAATTGAAAAAAATAATATATAGACTAGAGTAGAAGCCTTAAAAAATGAAGAAAATGAAGAAAAGTGGAAGAAAATTACAGTAGGATGAAACCCATTGGAAACGCAAGATAATATGATAAAAATGAAAGGAAAAATAAATTACGGTTGACCTGAGTTCGGGAAGTAGGAGTGGGGGAGTTTTTAAGGATAAAAAATGGTTTCTCTTGATTTCCGCCAAAACTACAAGCCCTATGCAAAAAAGTTAAATGGCAAAGTTGTAGGTAATAAAAAGATCTACAACTTTTTCACATAACCTCAAAATTTAGGTGAAAAATCTTTTTCAAAAAAAATTTTTTTTTTACGAAATTTGGTGAAAACTTACCTTATAATGTCCCAAATAAACTGTAATTTATTTGATTTAAAATATTTATTTTTTCGCCTTATTTTAACTTAATATCAAAAAAGCACCCTCATTTTCAATCGAAAATTCTCGCGTCAAAATATCAGCTTTTTCCAAAAGTCTGGAGGCTTTTTGTTCTTTGAAATCTCTACTTTCTGATGGTGTAAACATTACAATAGTAAATGTTTTCAGAAAATGTAAAAAATTGAAAAAACTCAAATTTTAAAATTTATTTTAATTATTATGTACAATTTTGAGCTATTTATTAAAATTTACACTTTAATCACTCAAAAAACGTAAGATTTCATGTGTAAACTATAATATAATATACTACTATAATTAACAAACAAATAAGTTTATAAAGTTAATATTTCATCTACACATATTTTGCTTATTTATTGTTGATTTGAGATAATTTATGACAATGTTGATCATAATACATGCACGATTGATGGCAAGAATACTTTACATGCAATGGGTGGAATAATGGTTGTTACACCGGCGTCAAGTGTTACTTAGAAAACTGTCTCTAGATTAAAACAGATTCCATCTTCTGAAGAGATAGGCAAAATTGGATTTGTGAAATTGAAACGTTTTGAAAACAAAAGTTCCGATGGATTGAAAACAGTTCAGTTAGAAGATATTTTAGATGTTACGGACAACTATGAAATTTCTTCGGCAGATTTTGCATGGTCTTATTCAAAATTTGCAATCAACAAATCAGATGGTTGGAATGGGTTCATGGAAAAGGTACACACTAATTTGACTTATTATACTTCAAAAATTATTCCTGTGCCGTTTATAAAAAATCCACCGAGTGATTATGATACCATTTTTACATCGTTGGTAGAAGCGGCTAAACAATGCCAAAAACAAGAGCAAAACATTGTGTTCGTAACGTTTGACCAACCACTATACCATAAAACTCGTGAAATCTTAGCAAGTATAGATTTAAATAATGATCCCTACAATTTACCCTGAATCCAAGTAAGACTTGGGGGATTTTATTTATTGATGTCGTTCCTCGGAGCGATTGGATTCATCATGGATGGAAGTGGAATTAAGGCGGCTTTTTGTGAAATATATGCTGAAAATTCGTCCGACAAAGATCTTTCCAGGCACGCATATCGATGGAAATGTCGCACACAGAAAAGGGTCTAATGGATACATTTTTGTTGGATTTAGAAACAGAAAATTATAAAGATAATTTGCATCACGAAGATTTTAAGATCATAAAAGAAAAATTTATGGAGCCTCTAAAATTATTACTATAAAAAAGGCCCTACCGCAAAACTTTGGATGTAGTACTGGCAAATGTCATTGGTTAAATATTTCTTACGGGCTGAACGTGCAGGTAATTGGGAATTACATTTAAAATGCGTGGAAAGAATGCTTCTGTATTTTCATGCAAGTGGGCACTTTTTAACGTCTAAAAAATTGGCTAGTCCAAATTGAAAAAATCGTAAATTAGGGGCTATGTACGTGCTATTTAGGCGCGCAAATCAAATATTGTTCAAAGGTTAAATATTGTTCAAAATTGATTCTATTTTTATTTTGTTCCCAAACTTAAAGTTTGGTCTGCTAGATTTTGATATGTCAGCAAGCACTTCCTTATCTCATGTCATGAGAAAGTGTCTTAAACAGGATTTAAGTGCTAATTAAGTGCAAACTACATTGAATTTGGCCGTGATTTCCAAAAGGACTTAGTTTTAGATAATACTGAAGCGTTAAAAAAAAATGGATTCGATTAGTTGAGCTTTTCAGGCGTTATCGTGACCACGCCAGTTTTCATACATACTGACACACGTCCACGAAATAATTTTTTCAAACATTATTTTAGTATATTTAAAAAGCAAAATATGTTTTAAAAATGTCATAAATGTTGAGACTAGTGTTTTCAGTTGACATTTATGTGTGAATATTATTCAACTAGTGCGATAGAAAATAAATAGAGATCATTTTAGTTCAAAAAATCCCTTGATTTTTTTTCGGTGAGAGAAGAGCACTACCTCATGCGCTTTGCTTATGAGGCGTGCAAAATTACACGTCGTCTCGAAAAGAATCTTTGAAACAATTAGGTTTCGCTCTCATCAAAAATCAAATAGAAAAGCAGTCTGCCTGCCCACAATTATCGAGAGAATTGCATGATAAAGAGACCAATTTTCTATCACTAAAACCTAAATTAAAAACTTTTGATAAAATAAAGAATAAACCTGTTAGGTGCATCGTTTGTCCTCGGAATACCGACAAAAAAATTCGATCTTATTGCGGCAAATGTCAAAAACCGATGTGTTGAAGTCATTTAACTTCATTGTGTTCTGAATGGGCCAATATTTCATGAGCAACAATCATTATATTTTTGAAATGCTAATAATATTTATTATTTTTTATTAAAAATTGCAATAAGAGTATTAAATAGAGAAACTAGGTAATGTGTTTATTAAATTTTAGAAAATAAATTATTCATTACATTATCGATAAACTAAAAAAAAGCTTTTTTAATTCACAATTAAAATGTTACCTAAAATTAAAAAATTATTTTTAGTATTGGTTAAAAGTAGTAACTTTTATGTCAAAAATCTCGGATATTTATGACAAAAAATTGAAGTTTTTTTTTATAACAAACGATTCAATTAATTACCTTTGTTCTTACACAAAAAAACTTTTGGTATTTTCGGGCATAGCTCGACGAGCTGAGTCAGAAAATACATATGGTTCAAAAGTTTATAAATGTATGTATTTATATATATACGATATAACGCGGCTTGTCGTCACGATAGCGTCTACTCTTCTTGAGGGATCTTGATGTAACTTAATATACTTAACATACTTATTCTATGGACGATTACAAAGGTCGAGTTCAAATATGAGCTGATTTGATCAATAAGTTTAGAAATTATAGCATTTTAAAATTTTGGAAATTCAAAAATCGCATGTTTTTCAAACTTTTCCATGGAATAAATTTAATATCAATAGCCACCGCTTTATGAAAGCTTATTGAAACAAAAGTCATTCAGAGAATTTTTTAAGGGTTAAAAGTTGAATATATAATTTTTATCGACAGGAATCGCTTGCACTTAATTAGCACCTAAATCCTGTTTAAGACATTTTCTCATGACATGATTAGATAAGGAAGTGCTTGCTGAAATATCAAAAGTTAGCAGACCAAACTTTAAGCTTGGAAACAAAATAAAAATACAATCAATTTTGAACAATATTTGACCTTGGAACATGGATCAGTCTTATCAATAGCTACAGCTTTAAGAAAACTCATTGAAACAAAAGTCATTCATGGAATTTTTGACGGTTAAAAGTTGAATATATAATTTTTATCGACAGGAATCGCTTGCAGTTAATTAGCACTTAATTTTGATGTAAAACAAAGATCCAAAATCATTTTCATCTAAAAAGGGACTGCCAAGTTTTAAAAACCTGGCAGACCTCTTTTTTTTGGAATTCCAGAAAAACTATAGGTGACCTACTACTTGATTTGCGCACCTAAATAGCACCTAAAAAGCCCCTAATTTACAACAAATTTTTAGTCGATTTTTTCAATTTGGGATAGCTAATTTTTTAGACGTCACTTTTTATACGCAAAATCTGTTTTTTCAATTTTTTACATTTTCTGAGAACATTTACTATTGTAATTTTTACACCATCAGAAAGTAGATATTTCAACGAAAGAAAAACCCCCAGACTTTTTCGAAAAAGCTGATATTTTGACGCGAGAATTTTCGATTGAAAATTAGGGTATTTTTTTGATATTAAGTTAAAATAAGGCGAAAAATAAATATTTTAAATCAAATAAACTACAGTGTATTTGAGACATAATAAGGTTAATTTTCACAAAATTTCGTAAAAAAAAAAATTTTTTTTTGAAAAAGATAAAAATAAAAAACCAAAAAATTTTGTTATTTGAACTTTTCACCTAAATTTTGAGGTTATATAAAAAAATTATAAATAGAAAAGTTTTAGATCTTTTTATTACCTACAACTTTGCTATTTAAATTTTTTTCATAGGACTTGTAGTTTTGCCGGAAATCAAGAGAAACCATTTTTGACCCTTAAAAACTCGGATCGTAATTTATTTTTCCTTTCATTTTTATCATATTCCCCTCCTTTTCTAATGGGTTTCATCCTACTGTAATTGTAAACACTGGTCTATGTATTATATTTCAGATATATGTTGTATTACATGTAAGGCAAAAAGCATTAATGATAATTTCAAATCGCAAAAATTTTGTTTGATATGAAATTAATTACAATAAATTGCTTCTTCATGTTAGTAGTAAAGCAAGATATAAGTAGTATATTGTGTTTGTGGGTTCCGAAGTAAATGAGAAACCTTGGTTAATAATTAATTCAATATGTTTATTATTTTAAATGTTAAAAACTTTACAGTGACCGTACAATAATTATATTCCGAAGTATATATCTTCTCCTCATGTATATATTTTGCCCGCCAATGAGCAAGTCCTTAAATTAATATGTCCGCCTTCCTTATGCGACACCACATTACACAACACTGCACTATACACTTACACTGTGTTCACAGTGTCGTTCATAACACTTCTTCCCTCCTTAGAAATTTAATTGTTCCGTATGTGTTTACAACAAAATACAATGTCTACATTTACATTAAATTTCATGTTACAATTTCCTTAAAATTATTTGAATTTATAAATTGAGTTTTTCAGGAGGTTTTATTTTTCGTACAGATTTCCGTACTTCCTGATTTTCATTTGTATTTGAATCAGTAGAGGGTTGATTCGAGCGATTTTCGTTTGCTGTGTTTTCATCAACATCATTTTCTTGATTATTACAGTTTTTATTTGTAGTATCAACAACTTTATCCTCAGGATAATCTGAATAATACGAAATTCTAGATTTGTCCACCGGCGATTTGACATCATCACCTACTTCACGCATTTGATCGATGTGTCGATCCCACACCCTCCCGTCATCTAAATTGACTTTATAATGGATATTTCCTAATTTTTTTATTACTTTTCCAAACACCCATTTTCTATCACGATTTATATATTCGCGAAACGCGACTTTTTTGTTTACCTCGATTGATCGAATATTTTTAAAATTTTCATTTGAATGTTTTACCGTATTTAACTTTGGTATCATGGTATCAAGTCGTGTTCTAAGATTTCTATTTAGCATCAACATCGCAGGAGACTTTCCCGTCGCTGGATGTATTGATGTACGATACATTAACAAAAAGTTTTGTAAATTAAGTTCCGTTTCGGATTCCGTATTTGAAATGTATTTTAATTTTTGTTTCATCGTTTGTACATATCTTTCCGCCTGTCCATTCGTAGCAGGATGGTATAGAGATCCCATTTTATGGATAATTCCATTTTGTTTAAAAAATGTTTTAAATTCTTCACTTGTAAACTGCGTCCCGTGATCGCTTACTAAAACAGCAGGTAACCCGACCCTTGAAAATATGGTTCGACAAACTTTAATGGTAGTTTCCGTCGACATATTCGGAACTATCATTATTTCAGGCCATTTTGTGAATGCGTCAATTAATAGAAAAAATAATTTTCCTTTGTAAGGACCAGCAAAATCAACATGAACTCTATCAAATGGTTTACTTGGAGTATCCCATTTATGTATTGAAACTTTAGTCGGGTTTGGTCGTGTTAATTGACAGTTAGTGCAATTTTTTACTAATTTTTCGATATCAGAATCGATTCCTTTCCACCAGCAATACGTTCTTGCTAATGACTTCATACGACTTATACCAAAATGCCCGCTATGAATTTCCATCAATACTTTTTTACGAAAAACGACTGGTATATACACCCTAGTTCCCCGCATTATACAATTTCGTTGTAACGAAAATTCCGTTTGATCAATTCCAAACCTATCCGTAGCATTTATTATTTTCCCATTTTTTAAACCGTTTATTAGTATTTTTACTGAATCGTCTTTTAAAGTTGCCATTGCTAATTCGTCCGCATTTACCGGCATTGTATTAATTTGAGATGATTCAATTAAATCTACTTCATCTACCTTAAAATTTGGTAATTCTTTACAAGGTAGTCTAGACATACAATCAGCATTACAATGCTCACGCGTATTTCTATATTTAATGTCAAAATTAAATCCTGATAAGAATGCTGCGTAGTGTAACATTCGCGTTGCTGATAGTATCGGCAAGCCCTTCCTTGGCGAAAAAATCTGCATGAGTGGTTTATTATCCGTTAAAAGTGTAAAATGTCTACCGTAAAGATATGTGAAAAACTTTCTTACACCGAAAACTATTCCGTATGCTTCCCTATCTATTTGTGAGTACCTCTGTTGCGTCTCATTTAGTGTTTGTGATGCATACATTATGGGTTTTTCACCGTCTTTAGTGACATGACTTAAAACTACCCCCACTCCGTACGGGCTTGCATCCGTGGCTAAAACCACTGGTAATTTAGGATCATAATGTGTTAAAACCCGATCCGATTGCATTTCTCTTTTGGTCTGTAGAAATGACTTTTCACATTCGTCGTTCCAATTAAAAGGAACATTATCTTTAAGTAAATTATTTATTGGATATAAAACTGTACTTAGATTTTTGAAAAATCGACCGTAATAATTTATTAAGCCTACAAAAGATCGAACTTCATCTTTGTTTTTTAGCCTAGGCATTTCCGATATTGCCAGTATTTTGTATTTCATTTTATGGATTCCAAATTCATCAATTATGTATACGCAATATTCGATTTGTTTTTTAAAAAGTTCACATTTATTTATGTTAACCCGCATATTCCATTTATTTAGTGTTTCAAATACTAAATTCAAACGTTTCATATCAATTTGATCATTTGGTCCCGTGACATTTATGTCGTCTAAAAAGACAGAGACTCCCGGAATATGTTGTAAAATAGATTCTATGAATCGTTGCCATAATGCTGGCGCAGAAGCCACCCCGAACATTAGTCTTGTAGGTTGATATAACCCCTTATGCGTACTAAGCGTTAGTAATTCGCGAAATTCATTTGATACCGGTAATTGAAGATATGCTTTAGATAAATCTATTTTTGAAAATAGTTTGCCCCCACTTAAACTTGTAAATAATTCTTCGATTGTGGGTAACGGATGCTCATCAATTACTAAATAAGGGTTAATCGTAATTTTGTAATCACCGCATAGTCTAATTTTATTTTTAGATTTAATGACAGGGACAATTGGAGTAGCCCACTGGCTTGAATCAACTTTAACTAAAATACCATCTTTTACTAGTTTTTCAAGTTCAGACTCAACCATTGGCCTCACTGCAAAAGGTAGCGATCTATGTTTACGAAAAACAGGACTTACCTTTTTTTAAACACAGTTTCGCCTCATAGTTAGGAATTTTACCAAAATCACTCGAAAATCCTTAAACTAATATGTCCGCCTTCCTTATGCGACACCACATTACACAACACTGCACTATACACTGACACTGTGTTCACAGTGTCGTTCATAACATAGTATAAAATTTATTTTACTTTATTACATTCACTTATAATTTGATGTATTATATTTCCAAATATAATAACCGAAGTTCGAAATCGAAAACATTTGTCATTTCAAAATCGAAAGATATCACAAGAAATATTATAAAATTAATAATTCCATTACCAACCTTGATTAAAATACATTTATGTAGCATGTAACTGAAAATAAGTTTTTGTAGACTAGTTTTAAATGGCTACCAATTAAACAAACAAAAAAAAAAAAAAAAAAAAAGCCCAAGGCTATTACAGTTTGAAAATTTCATATTAGACTATACATCTTTTATTAAGTTTTAAGATTTATTTACAAAATTTTGTTATATTTAAATCAATGATGTAATCTGTTTTTACAGTACGAAAAAAATGGAAAAAAAACGGAAATAAATTTTGTAGTATACGCTCGATACATATATTATATCGAGCATACATATATCATGATAGAAAAGTCACAACTAATTTTTAGATTAATTAATGCGAAACTATATTTGTTTTGAAAATTTTGTTATTTATTGCAGTAAATTATAATGCAAATAAAATTTTAAGAAAGAGAAATAAGAATGTACAAATGACTTTATTGTTGTGCACATATTTACTTACAACTAATAATAGTAAAATAATTTTAAATAACTAATATGGTTGCATGACTGGTATAGGTATTGTATTTCATTTGTATAATATTTGAGGTATATATTGTATTTCACAGAATATGTAAGAAACAAAGCATTAATGACAAAATCCCATTATTTTATATAGACTGCCAATTTAATATCGAAAAAATATGTTTTATTTGTTATGATATTAATTTCGATAAATTTCTTCTTCATGGTAGTAAAAACGTCAATTTTATTTTATTTTTTACTCACTAATAGTCATGTTGGCGTATTATAATTCCTAGAAATATACCTAGACAAGTTTAAACTATACCAAAAAATACATGATTCCTAATTTTACACTCAGTATTATTCAAATTATTAGCCTTTTCGTTTTAAATTTCGTTTATATTTTCGATAAAATGTTAATTAAAAATTAATTTAATATAACAAACAACAAATAAATGTTTGCCAAATTTATTGTGAACAGCACAAATTGGAATTTAAAATAAGGCCCGTATAAAATGATTGTTCAAGGAATGTTTAGTTCAAGAAGTAGATTGAGTAACGAATATTTAGGTAATGTCCAAAAGTTGTTTAATTTTCAGAAATTGTACATAATTCATTTGTAATTGTAAACATTTTAACATTTTCAAGTTATTACTAACATAATTTTTGGAATTAATATAATTACAAATTAAATAATTTTTTTTTAAATTTTGTATAACAATTCTGTCACTTATTGACAATTTAAAATGATAGCATTGATTGCAAAAATTCTAAATAATCAAATATTGGGTGATGAATGGATTCATTTGAAATTTGCAAAAAACAGCCCTGCGATATTCGGTAATATTTTTCTTTAAGAACAAATTGATAAAAAATGCCGAAATGTTGGCAGACGTCTATTACAAAATTATTGTAGCAGAGGCCCTAAAATTATTGTAAATTTAATAAAATTTATGAACAATCAAATTTCATATATTATTCTATTAATACTTTCATTATTAAGATTATTGTGTATTGGGTAGATATGACCATAATTTTTATATTTCTGGAATTATTCAACGACTTGTTTAACTTTAATTCTAATATTAAAATTATATAATTTATATTTATTGCTTTATAATAAAAAGACATTTGTTTTAATAAAATAACAGTGATTCCGCTAAAAAAAAAATTTTTTTTTTTCGTTTTTTTGGAAGTTTTTTGTTAAAATCAATTTGGTAGCCTGTCTCTTGCTTGCTTTCTACGTATATGATATGTATGTTTTTTTCCGATGCTAAAAATACCATAGGCAAATTTTTTTTCCCACTTATCGCATATTTTGAATGCAAAATAATTTGGTATCGAATAAAAAAAAAAACAGTTTTCTAGGCTATTTAGAATTATATTATAATTTTTATGATTATTTTTGCATGCGAGAGTATATAATAATTGATATATTGAATCTTTGTCAATTCTTCTATTGTAGTAACCTTTTTGAGTGTTTATTGAAGATATGATAAACTTGGGGTTAAGAGTCGCTTTAGCGTTCGGATTAAACCTCATTCCGTTAGCAAGTTATTTCTATAAATGGTAGAAGGATGCGATTACACATATTTTTACGTTTCATGTCATTTTTAAGTATTTCACTAGCATTTAAAAAAGCGCATCTACATGTTTATTTAAAATTAGAAAATACACGATTTTTATGGTGTATAATTAAATAAGTAAAAAATTAACGTTTTGTGGACATAAACTAAATGATATCTGATAAAAGTTAGATTATACAAAAGAAAAAATATGCATTTTGTAATTTTAAACAATAAGGGGAAATCTCTTACATGAATAGAACCAGTTTTATATTCATTTAAGTGTCTTAGATAGATTTAAACTTTTGCAAAAATTTTGTTAATTGGTAAATAATCGTGAAAATTTTTAAAGATGAATTATAAAAAATATTTTTAACCCGTTTCCGCATAGAAAGGTGTATTTGGAATTGTTGGAAATTTTTTAAATATCCGGGGTTAAATATCTGCATCGTTCTACCTAGCTTAGAAACAATAATTTTACTAACGGTTGCACAAACCGCATGGTTGTACTAAAAGTTTTCAATCAATTCGCATAAACTTTTGTACAATTTTAAAAATTATCGAATTATTCCCATGTTTAAGACAAATTTTTTTCAATTTTGTACCTATTTTAGTCAAAATATTGAACTTTTTGTAATTTTCTCATGAGTTATGAAAAATTTCCTATCGAATGCAAAAAAGCCCATTCTTTTAGCTCATATAGAAATTGGAAATATTTTGTATTGTTGAGTCAGCAACACATGTGATTGTATATAATATAGAATATGGACTTATAGTCCAAGAGCTAGTGAACCCTCCGAGAAATGGTCTTTCTGTAAGGTTGGAAATTTGTACACTTATGATTTATAGCATGTTAAGGGCAATAGCCATAATCTGACAGGCGTCAGTCCTGCACGTCATCAGCCCCTTTATTTTTTAAATTGTAAAATAAATAGAGTATATATTTGTTTCTGTAAGCTTAAAAACTTTAATAGGATGTAGTTTATTTATTGCCAATCTTGAAAAAAAATTGCCAGGCGATGAGCAAAAGTATGTGATGTGCAGGAGCACAGTTGATGAGGTAAAAAAAAACTTTCTGCTGTATAGTTGAAATTTGGATATGCTTTTGAGTAAACGTTTTAGAATAAATATGTAAAATGACAGGCGGTTTTGAATAGCATAACACCTTGACAGGCGAGGGGAGAGCTGATAAAGGCGTGCGAGTAAGAGGTGTTACGTGAACGCATATAGTGCGAGTGACATAAAATAAAAATAAAAATGATAAATACAATCCATTTTATTATTTTTAATGTAATTTACATTAGTTTTTACATTAATTTTCTTCATCATTATCCGACACTTCACTACTACTGTTTTCATCATCATCTGACTCATCGATAATTTTTTCCTCTTAAAATAGAAAAAGAAATATTTTAATAAATCAATAAGGTCATTAAGAATGGAATATCAAACTCAATTACATTATACTGTATATAAAATCTTATGGAATAAATTAATTGTATGGTATCCGAAATATATTTCTCTGTTTCAGTTGATTGTGCTTCGGCAGTATCAGTAGGCTCTTGTAAAAGTATATCTATACCTATATAAAAATCAATGCCACTTTTCGTTGTAATTTTATAACTCAAGAACGGGCTCACGTATCCAAACCAAATGTTAAGGCTTTGTTCGGACTATTTAGTAAATGGTTTATGTGAATTCTGCACAAAATCGGTCCAGCGGTTCTTCATTTATCACATTTTTTTGTAAGAAACGAATTCAATGAATGGCTGATTATTTTGTTAATTGGAATTTAGCTCTCAATTTGTTGATTACCTTGGAAATGTACAACGAAGCTTTGATAATAATTGAAGATATGTATCTAACGGTTGCAAATAAAGCATAAGTATAATAGCGTATGACCGCACCTAATCGTGAGATGCATGATTTATTTGACCGTGAATTGCAACGTGAGCAGGAATTCAATTCTAATGATTTGCGTTTATTTGTATAGTCGAATATAACCAAATTGAATATTCAGCAAAACCATGTATATGACATATTCCAGTAATGTAGATGGATTATATTTCATGGATGCACCTGGTGATGCTACAGGCAAAATATTCGTCATATTAATGATTTTAGCGACTATTCGATCGGAACAGAAAATTTCATTGGTACTTGCATCTTCGGGAATTGCTGCTACATTATTAGAAGGTGGTCGGACCGCACACTCTGCATTAAAATTGCCATTGAATGTACATGTGATTGAAACTCCAACTTGAATATTTAACGTCAATTATTTTATGAGATGAGTGTACAATGGCGAATAAAAAATTACTAGAAGCATTTAATCGAACAATACAAGACTTACGTGGTAATCAACAGCTTTTTGGTGGTGCTTTGATATTACTGTCAGGGGATTTTCGTTAAACATTGCCTGTCATTCCTCGATCAACTCCTGCTGATGGAATTAATGTCTGTTTGAAGTCATCAGTTATTTGGAGATATGTACAAAAATTGACATTGAACAATAATATGCGTATTCACCTACAAAATGATCCAGCTGCCCATGAGTTTTCAAAACAATTGTTAGAAATTGGTGATGGCAAAATACAAATCGACAGTCCCAAAGATTGATCGCTGTACCGAACAATTTTTGTACAATTTCTCAACCGATAGATGAATTGATTGAATGTGTTTTTCCGAATATTCTTCAGAATTACAGAAATTATGATCGGTTGAGAGAACACACCATTTTAGCACCGAAGAACATTCATACCAATGCCATTAATTTTCAAATTCAAGCGAAACTGCCAGGTGTAGTTACGACATATGAATCAATTGACAGTGTTGTGAATCTAAATGAGGCAATTTATTATCGAATTGAATTTTTTATTCACCGGCTGGCATGTCACCGCATTGCTTGAATCTGACAGTTGGTTCATTGATTATATTATTCCGAAATATTCCACCAAAACTGTGTAATGGCATCAGATTGACAGTGAAAAGATTTTGCCAAATTTGATTGAAGCTACGATTTTAACTGCTAAATCAAAATGAGAAGTTTGTTTGATACCGCGTATCCCTATGATTCCAACTGATATGCCATTTGAGTTCAAACGATTACAATATCCTGTGTGTTTATCATTTGCGATGTCCATCAACAAGACATAAGGGCAAACACTTCACGTTTGAGGAGTGAACTTGGAGGAATCATGTTTTTCACATGGCCAACTTTATGTTGCCTGTTCCAGAGTCGGTACCCCCAGCCGTTTTTTTATTGATGCTCAAAATGGAAAACCAAAATATATTGTTTATCCAAATGTTTTGGATTAAGTTTTAAAATAGCCACTTAATAAAATAATTTTTTGTTTGAATAAATGAATTTGATATCCCAATTAATTTTTTTTATTATTTCACTTAATACGTAGCGAAGCAAGTACCGGGCCGCTAGTCATATATAGAAGAAGGAACCGTATTCCCCTCAAACCAATTGGAATCTCAATGACCATCAACTAAGTTCCAACCGTTATTTTCATGGGTAGGAATTGTTGGTTCCTTTAAATGACGATTTCGCCATATATTTATAATATATGCGGTTCTTAATAATTGTTGTTGCAGTTCGCGCTGGCACGGAGATAGATTTGATGAATCATAACTTATTTCATTTTTCAGGAACATTTTAGGATTACTTGTGTTATATGAATGTAGCAAAGAACTTTTCATAATACGCATCATTTAATTTCGAACCGTACATTTGGCATACAAATTTCTCAAAAAATTTTTCGTTCTTCTCTACTACTTCTGTGTTTCCTAATGCTTTCAACGCCGATTTTGAATAGAATAAGACCTTGACAGGCGAGGGCCAAGCTGCTATAAGAGGTGTGCGAATAAGAGGTGTTACGTGAACACCTATGATGCGAGTCACACCGTTTGTCTAATAGGAAGGGACGTATACCTGTTCTCGATTAACAATATAAAGAGAAGAATTGTGTCTGTATAATATCGGTAATGGTAGAGTAGTTTCGATAGTAGTACATGATTTCTTGTTGCACATGGTTATGTATTATATTTACAACAATGTGGTGGTGTGTACACAGACACTATGTGAATTTTTATCATATTTTTACTTTTACGTCAATGAATCTTGGGACACATTCACAAATTTCAAACCACCACCAATAGTAATACACAGAAAGGCAAACGACCACAAAGAATTTGTCGAACTATTATCCACAGAAATCATGAAAGATTTTCACATAAAATAAACCCAAAACCACACCAACTTATACATTCACGACATCAACGAATACAAAAAATATTTGGGAGCACTCAAAAAACAAGAAAAAATAGAATTTCACACATACACACCCAAGCAACACAAGCAACATGCATTTATACTATGAGGAATGAATAACTGCACGGATACAAAACACATCGAAGAAGATCTAGAAAAAACATATAAAATCAAAACGCACAATATATACAAATTAAAAAATACACAAAGGGGACTGTTTCTTGTAATGATGGACAGCTCATTTACTCTAAAATACTTACACCGAAACGTCCAATACGTGTATCACACGAAAGTAAGCTGGGAACTACGGCGAAACGCCCCTGATATCATACAATGCCGTCGATGTCAAAAGTGGGGGCATGCAACTACAAGCTGCAACGCATCTCCTGCATGCCTCAAATGCGCAGAATCTCACATGGCTAATGTGATAAAGTTTTTAAAAATAAACCAGAAACTACAAAAAATATTAAATGCGTAAACCGTGGAGGAAACCATCTTGCATTCCACAAAGAATTCCCAGTATACGAAAAACATAAACAGGAAAAAAAATCTACACTAACAAGTAACAAAAATGGACAAACAAAATACAAAGAAATGTTTGTACAAGCACCATTCCCACAATCCAACCCATGGTTAAAAAACAAAACAATTATCCAACCATTACAACAACAACATCATCATTAACAAGAACAACAACAACAACAACAAGCACTCCAACAACTTCAGCAACATCAAGAAACAACCCAAAACCACTTCGGCTGGTTAAATGAACTGACAACCGAATTCGCCGAATTAAAATCTTTAATCAACATTGAAAGGATGGTCACGTTGGTTAAAGAACTGAACTCAAAACTTAGAAACTACGTAAACGAATTCGAAAAATTCATACCATTCAACACTTTCTGCAAAAACAATTTTGGAACACAATCATGCCATCCATAAATGTAGATTCATGGAATGCTTGTGGGTTAAGAACAAAACTACAAGAACTACGTTATTACCTAGAAAAACAAAAAATCGACATAATGATACTTAACGAGACGAAACTGACGCCTGATATAAAAACAAAAATAAAAAACTACAAAATAATTCGACATGACCGTACTGCACATAGAGTAGGAGTTGCTATTGTAATTAGTGACGAAATACCAAATTAATTGAAATACCAAACCAAACAAGCGTAGAAAACATATGCATAAAACTTAACATTAGTATTTTTATTGTTTCAGTGTACAACAATCCGTGTAACATTTTCATTGACAAAGACCTACAAGCACTGACTGCCGTTGGACAAAAAACGCCAGGCACCATACTTGGAAAAACAATATCACAAATGTCAACGGACCAGTCCTTTATAATCATACTATAAACAATGGCCTAACAATCCTGAACACGGACGAACCGACGTACATACCTAACAACTACTACAAGCCAACATACATTGACATAATAGTAAACAAAAATGCAAACAGGATAACTAAACCTATATCGCAAGCCGAACTATCATCTGATCACAACCCGATTAAATTCACATTGGAAAACCAACACAAAGAAATGTTAATTAAAACTGTTACTCCTTACAAAAATACAGACTGGGACAAGTTTAAACAACCACTAAATAAAAACATAATAGCCTAAGAGCCCACGACGGCCAGACCTTCGTTATTTAATAAAAGCGGAAAATTTTTCTGTGTCGCAGTCGACTAAGCGCCGTATCTCACTCGCACACACTAGAACAGTCGTTACCTCGCGCTCGCACCTACAGCGGACTTTCGATGTGTCTGGCAAGGTGTAACAACCATTACAACTGTCCGGCTATTAAGGTTACATTTTTTTATAGGTCCCAAAGTAACATATATAAAATTTATCTTTTATACTGTAACGAAAGTATAATTATAATTTATTAAAATTTAGGGATGTCTGGCAAGGGGTAGCAACTGTCATAAGTGCCCGGCAATGGATGACGAGATTTCTAAAGTTTATACTTTAACGAATTTAAGGTACTATTTTATACACCTTTACTACCTGTTACCTGCCCAAGTAACCACTACCCAAAGCCTATAGTCCCTGGTCGTTCTTACCTGTATAGGGGATACGCACAGAAGAATTTTCAGCTTTTATTAAATAACGAAGGTCTGGCCTTCGTGGGTTCTTGCTCTATAAACATAAACAATAAAATCAAAAATCACTCAGACATTGACAACGCAATAAATACACTAACTGATATAATGACAAAAACAAAACAAAAACACATACAAAAAATAACCATAAATATAGCAAAACTTGACTTACACAAAGACATAAAAGACATGATAAAGTCACGAAACAAACTACGGAAAATATATCAAAAGTGCTATAATGAAGCAATAAAAATGGACATAAATAGACTAAACAGGACTATCAGAAGCAAAATTAAACTTCAATTGAATCAGCAATGGGAAAACACATTAAAAACAATTAAACCAGGTGATAAAGCATTATGGCGGATTACCAAAGCCCTGAAAAACAAAACAGTAAAGATCCCATCACTTGACAAAAATACCAGAACATATATGACTGACGAACAAAAAGTAAATCTTATTGCCGATTCAATTGAAACAATTCAACAAAATGACAAAAAATATCCAATTGAAGATATAGTACAAAATACACTTAAAGACCTACAAAATGTGCCTGATGAAACTAAAATAAAACTTACATCACCTAAAGAACTTAGACAAATTATACAAAAATTACCCAACAACAAAGCTCCAGGACTAGACGATATTGACAACAAACTACTCAAAAATGTTACACAAAACACAAAAACTACAGATCCATCAGTCTGTTGAGCTCACTGTCGAAGGTTGTGGAGAAAGTAATACTATCCAGACTAAATCAACACCTATATCAAAATAACATCATGAATGAAAAATATTTCGTGAGGGGCATGAAACTGATATGCAAATTGCAAGGATTGCTGACGCTATTACAAAAAATTACAACGAAAATAATGTCAATTCCATGGCCCTTCTGGATATGGAAAAAGCATTCGATACGGTCTGGAAAGATGACATTATATTCAAACTTATAACAGCCTTCCAGTGGTGCTCATCAGACTGCTGGAGTCATACCTAAAAATCAGAAAATTATCCATAAAAATAAACAAAAAACTCTAAACAGTAAGACAAATCAAAGCTAGGGTCCCACAGGGTTCGGTGTTGGGACCAATAATCTTCAATCTGTTTATAAAGGATATACCGAAATTCGAAAAAATGAATCTGGTCGTAGTATATGCGGACGATACCGCCATTACGCGCATTCCTTTAATGCGCAAGTGGCAACTAAACAAACACAGATACATCTGGATATGATCATGGCATATGCAAACAACTGGAAAATGCAAATTAACAACACAAAAACAGAGCACATCGTGTTCACTAAAAAATTCACGAACGTAAAAATTTACGAATCATTAAAAGTGAATGGGATAAGCATACCAGTAACAAACAAGGTGAAATATCTAGGTGTATATCTAAACAAAGGTATGTCATTTATACCGCAGAGCAAACATCTCCTCAATAAAGGTCACGGAGCTGTACATCAGCTGTACCCGTTGCTAAATAGATACAGTGAGCTAACCATCAAAAATAAGAAACTGTTGTACAATGCAAAAATAAAAACGGTCATAACAAATGCGGCTCCGATCTGGTGCAGTGCGTCCAAAACACAAATTGAGACAATACAAAGACTACAAAACAAATAATGCTTAAGACTAATACTAGCTGCAGACAGACATACGAGAATACAAACTCTACACGAATTAACAGACATACCGACAGTAGATGAACACATAAATAAAATAGCTACAAAATTTTATAAACACCGAATAAAAATAACAAACAAACAAAAAACATAACAAAAACAGGTGTCAGAACAAAACACCGACTAATTTACAGTAAAATCGATCTGCACAACTGACTGACTTACATAAACAAACATAAATTAAATGACCTACAAATTATTAAAAACCCCACACAAAAAAAAAACAGCTTATATAACATAAAAAAATACAAAAACAAATTCCAAACAATAATAAATAAATAAAGTAAATCCTATCCACCAAAATACCCAAGTAAATCATAAACAGTTTTTTTTTTTTAATTATTCGGTATGGACAACAAAAAACTAACATCTTCCAGAACAAAAGCAAAAATTAATAAATACAAAAAAAGCTATAGGCACATACCACTATAAATGCTGGATGAAAGCACAGTATGTGCTACTAACCAGTAGCAAACAGGAATGTTTTTTAAAACATGAAATATTAATTTTATTTTAATGTAAATATTCATGTACTTTATCATTTTTGATATTTAATAATTTTATTTTGAATTTGAGTTGAGTACTTTTACGTACATGCTAATACTGTAGAAACCAGAGTTTACTTTCTCACTTTTTTAGCGATACCGAAATTCTATTCGATTATCATTATGTTATGGACGATGGTTACACTTGTAATGAGCCATACGGTATAATCTCAGTTAAATTTATTTATAAGTTTTTTTTTTTTTTTTTTTGGTTTTCTTTATTTACTACAATCTGTCTCCTTTGTGGGACATTCAGCAGTATGATGGTTGGTGCTATCGCTGGCGCGCTCGGTATGTGGCCTGTGTCACATCCTCGTTGCTAAACAGTAGCTGTGTTTACTGTGATTGTATTAAATCTTGAGGTATTTTGCGCTTTAGGCGTCGCGCTTTGTTGAGGCTTGCCATAAGTGGCCGCGCCAGGGTATTTGGGTGTCGTTCGATGCGCTCTTTATAGGTTCGTTGGGTACGAACCAGGGGGCATTGGTTATCATGCGGAGGGCTTTGTTTTGAAACCTTTGTATGATTTCAATGTTTGAATGGGATGCGGTACCCCACAGTTGGATACCATACGTCCAGGCGGGCTTCAGTATTGCCTTGTACAGAAGTATTTTGTTATCGAGAGACAGTTGAGACTTTCGTCCAATGAGCCAGTAAAGTTTTCGGGTTTGAATACCAAGTTGCTTTCTCTTAGTGAAGATATGTTTTTGCCAGGTAAGTCTTTTGTCCAAGTGCAATCCAAGGTATCTCACATGATCTGCCTGTGGGACTATGATGTTGTTAAGTGTGACTGGAGGACAAGAGTCTCTTCTTAAGGTGAATGTTACATTGACTGATTTCGTTTAATTTGCTCTTATCCGCCACTTTTTGAGCCAGTGGGATATGTCATTTAGCCCTTTTTGGAGTATTTGTGATGCTATTTTTGGGTCACTATGTGTAGCTAGTATAGCGGTATCGTCAGCGAAGGTTCGAGTAATTAAGGATTTAGATGTCGGCAGATCCGCAGTAAAGAGTAAGTAGAGTATGGGGCCCAGTACGCTGCCCTGTGGAACTCCTGCTTTTATAGGGCAGAGATCAGACAGTGCTTCCCCTTGTTGTACTATGAAATGGCGCTGCTGGAGGAATGATTTTAATATTCCGTAAAGGTATCTGGTAGCCCATTTTTTAATTTGAATAGCAATCCTTCATGCCACACGCGGTCAAACGCTTGAGATATGTCCAAGAATGCACTGGCGCAGTCAGATTTGCTTTCCAGTGAGTCCATGATATTTTTTGTTAGTCTGTGCACTTGGTCGATAGTGGCATGCTTACTGCGAAATCCAAACTGGTGATCAGGGATTAGCTCCTTCTCTTTGAGTAAAGGCAAGATTCGTTGAAGCAATAGAGATTCGTATATTTTGGATGGAATAGGTAACAGACTTATGGGCCTATACGATTTTGTTTCTTCAGTTTGTTTATCTGGCTTCAAGATCATTACAATTTGTGCGACTTTCCACTCCAGGGGAAAGAACTGCAGTCTGGTCATGGCATTAAATAGTGACGTAAGGAAAGTTATGCCAGCTTCAGGTAGTTCTTGTAATATGCGGTTTGTAATAAGGTCGTATCCTGGAGCCTTTTTTGGGTCCGATTTTTTTATAATTCGGACAACTTCTGTTTTTGTAAATTTAACAGGCATTTCCTGCGTATCTATTGGACTATTTAAGTGGTTAGAAATTTCTGCTGCATCTTCAGGTGAGCCTTCATATGGATGAGGAGTGAAGACGTTTGTGAAATGTTCTGAGAAGGTTCTGGCTTTCTCTTGGTCTGTCCGGGCCCAGGTACCATCGGATTTTCTTATAGGAGGAGAGGCATTGACGGGCCGTTTTAGTTTTCTGGTGGCTTTCCATAAAGAGTAATCCGAGGTAGCAGTAGCATCCAGGCTGGTAAGGTAACTATGAAATCCATCATTACGACCTTTCTCTAGAGTGCGCTTTAGCTGTCTGTTGGCGTGATTGAGTTGTTTTTTCGCAACAGGGTCTCTGGTTGTTTGCCAGCGTTTTCGTATTTTCCTTTTTTCCATTATTTTATCGAATATGTGTTTTGCTACGTGAGTGTCCAGGTTTCTAGGTGGTAATGGTAGGGTCGATGATCAAGGTGCATCTTGCACACTCTTGTTGAAGTATAGCACCGCTTCTGATATCTCGTTTTTTGATTTTAGACTAACTGATTCTTGGAATGCTTTGCCTGTGAGCTCGCGAAATAGGGACCAGTTAGTTCTTTTGTTATGCAGAACGCATTTTCTGACGCTTTCTTGGGGGGTAGTGTGTAGTTCTACTATGATTGGAGAGTGGTCTGAGGATAGGTCCCAGCAGCTATGGCACGATATGATGTTTTTTGCGATTCCTTTGCTGACACAAAAATCTATAACGTCTGGGATCTTTTTTTTTTGTCTGTTGGCCAGTAAGTCGGTTGGCCAGACGATACCACGTTGATATTTCTTTTTTGTATGCATTTAAGGAGTTCTCGTTCTCTGGGTAGGTCAAGCCTGGAACCCCAAAACGGATGTTTGGCATTGTAATCACCTCCTGCAATAAACCTGCCTCCAAGTGATTGGAAGAAGTTACTGAACTCCGTATCCTTGATAGTAAATCTAGGTGGACAATAGAGGGCCGATATCGTTATGTCACTGATCCAGTCCGTTATCACGACGTTTGTTGCCTGGATGTAGTTTTTGCAGTAATGTTGTAGTACATGGTGCTTGATGTTTGACCTGATAAGGACGGCCGAACCCTCATGAGCTTTGTTGTCTGGGTGGTCAGTGTGGTACATGTTGTATCCTGGCAGTCTAAAGTGGCTTTTAGATGTGAAGTGGATTTCTGAGATTAGTAAGACATCTATGTGATGTATTTTAACGAATATTTTTAACTCTTCCGAGTGGTTTGACAAGCTATTAGCATTCCATACGCACAATTTTAGAGCTGTGAATGTGCTGGCATTTTTGAAATTAAATCCGTTAGAGTTTGGGCCATGATTAACATTTGGTTCATCAGGGACACAAGTGCTTCCGTAATAGTTTTGAGTTCAATAGTTTTTTGATTTTCATCCTTTGTGTTCATTAGTTGTTCAGGGACTTCTGTTGTGGCTTGTGCGTACGATTTTCCGTTATTTTTTGATTTGTTTGTAGGTTCTTGTTCCTTTCGAGTGTATCCAGGGTTTTTTCTGGCTTTGGTGATTGGAGGGGGATATCGGACTTTCAATAGCTCTTTGTAGACTGTGCAACCTTTGTAGTTAGCTGGGTGGTTTCCCACGCAAAGGACACATTTAACCTCTTTTGATCTGTTTTTCCGTAAGCAAGCTGAAGTGTGATGCGAACCTGCACATTTGACGCATCTGGGCTTTCTGTGGCAGAACTTTTGTGTGTGGTTGTAGTCTTGGCAATTAGTGCATTGAGGGATAATGTACTTCTGTGAACGGCTGTTCTTCAGATTCTTCAGCTGTTTTATCTGCCAGTTCAATGTTCCCATGATTAGTTGTTCCACTAAAGGAACTTGATCTCTGGCGATTTATGAACATTCCTTTGTGGAAAATATTTATACGTGACGTAATTCATGTACACTGTGGAATACAAAATGCAAAAAATAATAATAAATTGTATATAAATATTCTCATTTTGAATTGTGCAGCGAACCAAAAAAACTGAAAAAATTATTATTTTTAAATCATTACTTTTTTGTTAATATTATTATTTAAATTGTAAATATAAGTATAAATATTAATTGAGGTCGTGTACAAATTTCTTTTTTCAAAAAATTAAGACCATGGCAACCACGGCCATTTAAAACTAAACAGCTAAACAATGAAACTACACACCAAAATACACAATAAAATGATAATGAAATAGATTATAATTCAATACGGTAGGGTGATCTAAGAATACACAATCCCATGTGACACAATGTAGTTTCGATTTGTATCTAGCTTTATTGTTAATTTGAAAATCAAGCTAAAGGAAAGTGCTTTGCGAAAAATAAAATGAAAATCTACCAAAACCTATAAATAACGTAGGATTAAACAATTAAACCTATTTTAATAAGTCATTTTAAAAGGAAACTGTCTCTGTGACTTGCACTTTGCCGGCAAAAAATATTCGAATATAATAGCCATCGCCGATCATTGTATTAATAACCGGCCATACTGAGTATTTTTTTAATGGTATATTGGCACTAGTTTAACCATGTTCATAATATAAACAATTAATATGTTATTATTTATAACCTATAATAAATTGAATTAATTGTTTTTGATATATTTGATGATAAAAACTCTGAAACTTCATTCTCAGTTTAAAAATTGTAATCCTACCTAAAAATTTGAAATAGACCAAACATTCAACAGCTATGAAAGTTTATTTATTTGTAGAAAAGGAAAATCTACAGTTAAATAGATTTTTACATATTTACCCACCTGTGGTTAAATATTTGGAGAAAATAAACAAAAAATTAATGATGATTTTAAATTTTATGTATTTGTACAAGTAATATAATGAATACAATAATAATAGTAATAATTCATTATTAAATTATTCATACCTCAAGTCGACCATGTGACAATTTTTAAATACAGTCTATGTTCGTTCGAATTATAAACCATATATAAAGTGTCATACGTCGGTATTGCTAAAAAACTAACCTAAATTTCACAGCATGGATGATTTCGATTTATTTTTTTATTGATTGTGTTAGTTCAGGGTATCTACTATTCAGAGAACATCTAAATTTATATATAAATAAAATAATAAATATTCATGGCATGGCAACTCATAATAAATTAATTTAATTTTAAATTTTTTTAAGTTTGAAGTTATCAGTAATAAAACCTTTAAGCTCGGATATTTTCAGTAGAAGATTAAATGATCCTACTACCACGTGCTGATAATAAAGATCTAACCACAAAAAGTGAAAAATCAGGCATTTATAGTGACATTTCGTATAAGTTGACTCTCTATTAAAAGCCAATTTTGATGACAATGGAGAAAAATCTGATTTATACATTATCTTTAATCGCTCGCCAATTTGTGTTTTGCTAACGAATATTAACTTAAACAAATCCTACGAAAAGTTACAAACTTATCAAGCCTAGAAAATGAGAAACTGCGTGCTAAGTAATAGAACTATGGGAAATTGACATATAACACATAGAAAAATGTCTTCCGTGCGCTGGATACACGCGTAGTAATGTATACTCGGCCTAACTGTTTTATAATTTAACTTTTCCTATATTTCCGTTTATACAATTTTGTTATTCGATCGGTAGTAACAACAAGCTATAGCTTGAAAAACTCTCTCAAAAGAAAAAATTTTACATCTAAAATTTTAAAAAGCGCGTTCCATTTAATATACATATACGAGAAAGCAGGTCGTAGAAATAACTACGTGAATCATCAAACAGTGAATCATGGTAATGTTTATATTGTAAGAACCAGAACATCTGCATGTACACCTGGATAATTGACGTCAATTAATTTACTATATAATCAATGGCATCGTCAATGCCAAATCAGATTAAGTTCACGATAACTTAAAGTTATTACATATTGATAATTAGACGGTTTAATAATTTGTACTTAATTTTTTTAATTTGAATTGTATTTAATTAAAGTAATTTCATTTTTAATAAAAGTAATATATATATTTAACCAAAAGTCAATTATTATTTAAAAGTGAACTTTTCTCATTAAATATTAAGTTTAATAAATTCTTGATATTTTAATAAATTCAAATCATTGGACGGATTATTGGAATTTCAAGCTGGGCATAGTATTTTTCTGGACATTGAATCAATTTCAATAGTGGGACAGCAGAAATCCTGTGGACATGATTCCAAATAAACCAAAGGTACTCTGGTTTGAGTCAAAGGTTTACGAATTTGTACCCAACAAATGCTTTGGTGACAGCGCCCTGCTTAATTCAATCTACTGATTTGCCGTTCCAATTACGGGATACGTCATAAAAATTGGTAACACCGGTGGGATTGTACGACAGCAACGAAAAATATCAGAGGGAACCGGTGTGGATCCAGATATTGGTTAGCTGGTGTATTTCAATACTTCGTGTACAATCAAAGAATTTCGCTCAAAGACCGCAGTAAGTACGCTTATTGTTTTTCTACTTTATGACACATTTCCTAAATATCCAAACCCATTAAAAAAATATAAATATTTCTAATACAATGTCGAACACAGACGTAAACACTATTGACAATATGGACAACAGTCGACAAATAATTCGAAATAATTATGATAATTTTCTGCCAGAATTATCTGAAGATGGTTCTAACGTTTCAGTAAATTCAATCGGTTCAAACCATAACCGTGAATAAGATATTCCATTAAATTTCTTAGCACGTATGATTACTGATTTTAATGGTGATCCAAAAGAATTAAACAATTTCTTACAAAATGCTAATAATGCAATAGGTCTAGCTTCACAATCACAAAGATGGCCGCTAGAACTCTTTATTTTTTCAAAAGTCTCGAGTGAGGTAAAAACAAAAATTAATATGAATGACATTACTACATATACCGAACTTAGACAAAAACTTCTAGCCGTCTACTCACCTGTTGAATCATACGACTATCTTATGGAACAACTCGAAACAACTAAACAAAACCCAAACGAAAGCATTAAAGAATATTACGTCAGGCTCGACAAAATAACTAGTAAATGCCTACTTGCGACAGACAAGGAAGCCACTAGTCACACTCGCGATAGCGAAAAGCGAGTTATTCAAAGAATCGCTTTAAGACGATTCACACACCATACAGTGCCGGAAATTTCTCAAATTCTCCGCCACAAACCATTCAACACATTGAATGAAGCCTTCTCGTTAGCTTGCGAAGAAGAAGCGTACCTTATTAATGAGGGACGATTACGAAAACCCAACACAAACTCAAATAATAATCAAAATAACTCTAAATATTGTAGGAATTGTAAAACAAAAACACATAATACACGAGATTGTCGTAGTAAAAATTCATCCAACAATTCCAATTCAAATAATACTAATTCTAATACAATTAATACCAACAACTCAAACACAGAAATAAAAAGATGCAATTTTTGTAATTATCGTGGACATACGGAGGCCGAATGTAGGAAAAAACGTTTCAGTCAAAATATTAATCCTAATCCCCGTATAGCCCAAGCGTCACAAGAAAACAGTAATACAGATAATAATTTAAACTCATATCGGTCCCAGAGCGAGGCCGCCTCTGTGGACAACATTCAACCAATGGCCAGCACAAGTTCAACCAACCCAATCCATTACATAACATCTACTTATGCAATGGAGTGGGTGATAAAAAATTTAGTTTTAATTCCCCACAATCAATTAATAAAACATTTAAGTTTTAAGTAGATACTGGAGCTCACGTATCCATTATAAAAACTAAAAATTTAATCCATAACGAAAGTGATGTAGACACATCACAACAAATTATGCTCTCTGGCATAAATGGTGGAATCAAAGCACTCGGTAAAATCAGAGTTAAACTTTATAAACCGAACGATGATTGTACTTTCGAATTTCAATTAATCGATCAAGATTTTAACATTCCGTACGACGGGATCATCGGGCATGACTTCTTAACAAAAAATCAAGCCGAAATAAATTATAAAATAAATACAATAACTTTTCATAAATAATTGAAATACCGCCCAACTCAATGGCACAGGTACCTATCCAATTTATTACAAACAACACAAATCATACTGTAATAACAGAAATACTTGAGGATGAAAATATATCTGTTCCTAATCATATATTAATCACCCCTCAAACTGAAAGCTATCCAGTTATAAATAAACATCCATCAAAAAAGTTAAAACTAAAACCGATAAATGCACCTGTAGAACAAACAATTTGTTTTCACGTATCTACTATTAAAAACTGTGAAAACAGACTTAAAGAATTACATTCAAATCTCAGGCATAACCATTGCTACAAGGAAGAAAGAAAGTCACTCAAAGAAATTTGCATACAATTTATTGATATTTTCTTCCTTAACGGTGACATACTTACTTCAACCCCTACAATCAAGCATGAAATAAAAGTAACGGACCCTGCTCCAATAGCAGTTAAATCATATCGTTTTCCCAAAGTACATGAACAAGAGGTCCAAAAACAAATTGACCAAATGCTTGAACAAAAAATAATAGAACCCAGTGACAGTCCTTGGTCTGCGCCGCTGTGGGTAGTCCCTAAAAGGACGGATACGCCTGGAAAACAAAAATGGCGTGTCGTCACAGATTACCGCCGGCTAAACGACGTCACAATCTCCGACAACTTTCCTCTACCCAATATCGAAGAAATTTTGGATCAATTAGGGAACGTGTCCTATTTCACAACTTTAGATCTAGCAAGTGGTTTTCATCAAATAGAAATTCACGAATATGATAAACCAAAAACAGCCTTCAGCACCCCTAGAGGCCATTTTCACTTTAACCGTATGAATTTCGGACTTAAAAATGCGCCAAGTACCTTTCAAAGGTTAATGAATACAGTCCTGATCAACAACTTAGGTCAAGATTGTTTCGTATATCTAGATGATATCGTTATTTTTGCTAAAGATTTAAAAGAACACAATCTCAAATTAACTAGAGTGTTCAATTCGCTACGCCAACATAACTTTAAACTTCAACCAGATAAATGCGAATTTCTACAAAAACAGGTCTCATACCTCGAACATTTAATATCGGATAAAGGAGTTGAACCGAATCCTGATCAAATATCCGCAATATTAGATAGGAAAACCCCTCGCAACGTAAAAGATATCAAATCCTTTTTGGGACTAACTGGATATTACAGAAAATTTATCCCTAACTATGCGCAACTCGTAAAACCACTCACATCACTGCTCAAAAAGGATATAAAATTCAATTTTGACGAAAAATGTATTGAATCTTTCAATAAGTTTAAAAAATTATTAACTTCAAAGCCATTGCTACAATACCCTGATTTTAACAAGCCATTTATTCTCACATGCGATGCATCCAACGATGCAGTAGGCAGTGTGTTATCACAAGGTGAAATAGGTAAAGATTTACCTATCGCTTATTATTCTGCAACTCTTAATGACGCAGAACGTAACTACAGTACCACAGAGAAAGAACTTCTCACTATTGTAAAAAGTTGTAAACATTTCCGTCCCTATCTATACGGACAAGAATTCACAATTATTAGTGACCACAAATGTTTACAATGGCTCATGAACTGCAAAGACCCCTCTAGCCGCTTAGTTAGATGGCGTTTAAAACTTAGCGAATACCAATATAGAATTGTCTACAAACCTGGTAAAGCAAACTCTAACGCAGACGCTTTATCACGTCCCGTTTTAAATATTACATAATCTTCTCTATCATACGATGATTTTAAATTATTTCACCAGATAAATTTAGAAACCGAAAGCTTCCAAAAAATTAATAAACCATTTTCCGTAATAAAAAGTTTAGTGATACCGTACTCAACGGACTTATCACAAAACAATGCGCATTCATTCTTTGTTAATACAGAATGTGAATTATCCAAAATAAAAACAAACAAATAAGTGAAATAGCTAAATTAAAAACCACAACGGACAATCAAAATCTCTATCTAATGTTTGTAAAAAAAAAAAGCTAGAGATGAAATAACATATGAAAATTTATACAAATCCCTCAGTAAGTTATTTTGATTATTGAACTTTAATAACGAAACCGAAATTCATATTATAAATATACCCCAAATATGTAACAAAGTTCAACAAAATACATTTGAATCAATGCTACAATATTTGAATCAAAAGAAAATCAAAATTAATTTAATAACTGGAGATTTAATACATCCTACTAAAGAACAATGTCCCCAAATATTAAAAGAATACCACGATAACGTTTTATCTGTCACCCAGGAATCAATCGTACTTTCCAGGAAATTAAACGTAAATATTTTTGGAAAGGCATGAAACAGGACATTGAAGTCTATGTCAAAAAATGTACAACCTGTCAGACCGTTAAGAAAACAAACGTAAGAACCCCTATGGTAATCTCAACCACAGCAAACGATTTTGCAGACGCAGTAGCCATTGACATTATGGGACCATATCTCATCACAAAAAATAATAATAGATACATTTTGACTTTTCAAGATGAATTAACAAAATTCATACAGTCCTATCCTATTGCCGGAACTTCAGCACTAACTTGTGCAACACATTTAGTTAAATACTGCACCATATTTGGATTCCCCAACATTATTTTAACAGATCTAGGCACTAATTTCCTCAGTAATCTCTTTAAAGAAATAAACAAAATTTTAGAAATAAAACACAAACTAACTACACCTTATCATCCTCAAAGCAACGGAAGTATCGGAAGGTCTCATGCTTCAATAAAAACATTCATAAAAACATATGTTGAATCAAATTTAGAAAATTGGGATGAACTCGTGTATTTAGCGTCTCATTCCTACAATACACATGAAAATAGATCAACAAAAGAACGTCCATATTCTCTTGTGTTTGGAAGAGAACCAAAAACTCCTCATTCTTTAGAAAAACCCAAAAATCTTCCAACTTATCAAAATCTTACCCAATATATTTTAAACTAAGCAAAAACTATAAGACAAGCCGCTAAAGAAAATTTACTTCATTCTAAAGAAGGAAATAAACATTATTACGACAGAAAAACTAAAGAAAGTCCGATAAAAGAAGGGGATCTAGTATTGTTGTATGATGCTAAACAACAAAGCCATCATAATCTAAAATTAATGCCATCTTATAAAGGCCCATACAAAGTCGTACAAAAACACAATAACAATACAGCCACTATTAGAATCAGTAAACAAAAACTTCGAACGTATCATCTAAACCAACTGAAACTCTATGTTTCAGATGAAATACCTTTGGATGATAATCTTACTCTCGATGAAAAACATCTGGACCCTGGCGAAAAATCCAGCAACATTTAATATCCAGTTTATAAATAAATCCGCCGGAATATACTTTAATCATATCGGCGAAGCCAAAATATCAAATCAATATATTAGTTTAGTTCATTTTTACGATATTTATAAAATTAAGTACATGCTTAAAGTTTCTCAAACTACTTATACAGACTCTGTATCATATTGTAATCTTATCGAAATAAAAGACGCAAGTACATGTAAAATGACATTAACGCTTTTACAACACCAAATTAACGACTTGCAAAGTCAATTTGACGATATAAAATCACATCATTTAAATAATAAAAGAAGACGTAGAGGACTTATCGACGGCGTAAGCTATCCAATAAAATGGTTCTTTGGAAAACCTGACGCAGACGACGCTAAATTTTACAAATCATCAATAGACGACCTTATTAACGATCAAACGCAAACTCACGTTTTAATGCAATCACAAATTCGAGTAATCACAGATACCATTAGAAACATTAATCGCACAATGCTAAATTTGAATGAAATAGAAGACAAACTTAATATAAATATTAATACATTTAATTCTTATATGAAAGACAGCACTAAAATTGTTAATAAAAATTTATTACAAATCGACTTAATTTCTCATTTAATGCTAATAAAACAAATTAATGAAGTACGACAATTAAATGACTATACGAATTCATTAACATTATCCAGACATGGAATCATAAATTATCGAATTTTACCGCCAAAAACATTTCTACACGAACTTCAACAATCAGTCAAATTTAATTTACCACTCGAGCCTACTTGGCAAAATTTAGAGTCATATTATAGAATTATTAAATTAAAATCATTTTTAACTCACGACAAATTAGTAATCATAATGAAAATACCGGTAGTCACTTTAGATCAATACAATGTATTAAAAATATACCCTTTACCTACACCAAGTAAAGTAAAATAAAATAAACCATGATTTCCTCCTTGTGTCAAAAAGTAGATCACAATTTGCGTTACTCAAAAATTTGGACCAATGCAAAAAATATTTGGATCAACAATACATTTGTAGCGAAATTACAATTTCATATCAACGACCTGAAGATAATTGTGAAACTGCATTATACCAAATGAAAACGAAATTAATACCTCCAGTATGCGAAATAAACAATGTTCACACAAATATGGAAATTTGGCAAAATTTAAATAAAAACCGATGGTTATTTATTACTACACAAGATACACGATGTACAATTTTATGCAAATACGAATCCGACGATTACACAACAATTATCAATAAAATGGGAATTATCACGCTTAAAGAAGACTGTCGAACATTCACCGACACCGTCACTTTAGATTCCAAAACGCACAAATACGCACAATATCGTCTCAATCAATTTGACGAACAATTACAAAAAGAATTAAATAAACCCTTCTTCATACAATATGAAAATGGTATTCTACATTATGCAAAAGTTTTTGGAATGTCCGTAACCGTATTAGCAATCATTTACTTTCTAATTCGCTTCAATATAATTCAATATTTCTGGAAGAAGATCAAACCAAATAGTCAATCTTCTAACACATTTATCAATTGTTGTTTTGGTCGACCAAATAGCTCATTACCAGCCTTCAGGGCCAACACACGAATTGGTTTACTACAACCCACGACTTACCACATCAGGCGATGACAGTTCAAATCCAAGTGGTTCTCCAATACATTCAAGTACAAACATTTATTTGCAAACTCCGCCGCAGCAACAAGTTGTAGCCAGAAAATCAAGATATTCAAAATCACTTTCTTCAGTACCTACCAAGGATAACGAAAAGTTTGTCCCTAACAAAATATGAGCCAAACTTTCAATAAGGGGGAGGATATGTAAGAACCAAAACATCTGCATGGACACCTGGATAATTGACGTCAATCGCCAATAACGCAAAGTCAGCATTAATTTACTATATAATCAATGGCATCTTCAATGCCAAATCAGATTAAGTTCATGATGACTTAAAGTTATTACATATTGATAATTAGACGGTTTAATAATTTGTACTTAATTTTTTTAATTTGAATTGTATTTAATTAAAGTAATTTCATTTTTAATAAAAGTAATATATATATTTAACCAAAAGTCAATTATTATTTAAAAGTGAACTTTTCTCATTAAATATTAAGTTATCTTAATATTTTAATAAATTCAAATCATTGGACGGATTATTGGAATTTCAAGCTGGGCATAGTATTTTTCTGGACATTGAATCAATTTCAATAGTGGGACAGCAGAAATCCTGTGGACGTGATTCCAAATAAACAAAAGGTACTCTGGTTTGAATCAAAGGTTTACGAATTTGTACCCAACAAATGCTCTGGTGACAGCGCCCTGCTAAATTCAATCTACTGATTTGCCGTTCCAATTACGGAATACGACAATATTATTAAAATTATGCGTCATTCAGTTAAATTATACATTTTTGAGAACGTACGATTGAAAAACAGAGATATTTAAAATTATAAACGATTTAAAATGGTAACTAAAAATTACTTGCATTGTTGTTTTAAAATTTCAAAAAGTTTAAGTTTATTTTTTTTCATTTTTAAAATAATTTACATAAAAATCTCTGTATTCCAGATTTACAAATTTGAGATAAAAATATTGAAAAATTGATAACAATGAATTCATAATACATCACCAATGCATCGTAACCAGAATCATCCAGTTGCTTGTGACTTTTTTATTTGATAATCGCACAGTATATGAAACAATTCGCTTGTGTTCATAAATTTTCAATTAAATAACGTAAATAGAGTATCAATCTTAAGATTAGAAAATGTCATTTATACCTCTACAAAGTGGACATTATGTGTTATTACAAAGATAATTTTAAAAATTTTTAATTTTAACAAGCTAGTGTCCAAACCATAAGGCAAAGAATTAAAAATTCACTTTCAAACCTATTAAAATTATATATGAACCATATGATTTATTTTTACTTTCTTTTACTAAGAGTAAAAGAAAAAATTAATTATGAAAAAATTACAATACTTTCTTTTACTAATAGTTATAATAATTTTTAACCGGAAATGCATGTGTGATTTAAATGAACATTAAATTATACAAAATATAAATGCTTTTAATTTTCCTAACATTACATGTCAAAAACTGTCTATAAACTCTCCTAAATTTTTCTACAACAAAACATCAATGCGTTCCATAGCAACAAAATGAATTCGTTCCATGGATAACTTCAACTGATTATATATCCACAACACACTCCCGCAGGCCCCCGGCGTCATCCAAGTCATCATAAACCACAGCATGTTTTGAGGTACCCTTAGTTTAACAAAAAAGTTGGTTTCTGAAAACGATCCGTGTTTGCGCGTACGTGTGACAGTGATATCGTAACGAGCGCTTAATCCTAAAATCACAAACCTGGATATCCTGTTTTCATATTACCTCTAGCTGTGTCGCAAAGATTTGAAACTGTACAACTTTTGTATTAAACTTTTCTATGGGATGATTCCAAAAAAGCAGAAAAATTCAACTTATCATATTTAGCTTCATAAGTAATACTCTACATACTACCCATACATATAATGCAGATATTTTAATTTATTGAGGTTAAAATCAATGATTTATTTAAATAAAGGAAATTAAATCTTAAAAACAAATGAATATTTTATAATTTTAAAGAGGTCAACCCGTATGATTTTCTTAAATCTCAAATCTCCTTTTTCTTGTTCCTACTACGATTCCTATACCAAAAATTATAACAAAAAGAATTATTACATTAGGTATGTAGTTACACATGACTAAAAAATAATAAAGAAAAACTTACGCCACATTTGAATGTAGGTCATTATGTCATTATGAATATTACTGTACATATATTTATACAAATTTATTTAATACTTTTAATAATATTATAAACTATTATCAAAAAAATATAAACATTAAATTTTAAAATATTTTACAATAACAGATAGGTGAGAGGCCGTCACTCACTATGGAGGCCTTTTTCTTGCGGAATGGTATACTTCAATGAAAATCGAAGAAAAGCTAGGCAAATAAGGTAATCTTTTTATATTTGAATTGAATTAGTTGAAAATATGTTTAATTAAAGTATATTATTATTATTCAACAATAATGTTTTACTATTACTTTTCCTGTTTTTTTTTATAACATTTCGTGATGTTACAGGGAATATTCGCTTGAAAACTATTTTGAGCGTATTCTGGAGGATCTAATATGAAATAAAATAAAAATAATTTTTAATGTACCATATTTTATAAGGGACCAAAAAGTATAAAATAATTTAATTTTAAACGAAAAACATGTAACATCGAAAAACATGGGGCGCACCTAGTTGAGCTGTTAATGTATCAATATTCTGCCGTAAACGCCCCATGTTTTTCGTTTGAAATTAGAGAAATTATTATATATTATTTAGTCCTTGATAAAGACATGAGACATGATATTTATTTTATTATTATTTTCTTCTCTTCTGGGCAATGTGAATGAAATTTTTCGTATTGTGAACGAAGGTCTTCATCTTCTTCATTATCTTTATTTTTTCAGCTGTTTTATTCTCTCTTTTATTGTTTTCGTCTTTTTCGTATTCTTAATCTTTCCTCCATTGCATATTTTTTTTCATCTACATGCATTGCCATCCATTTCCGATTTATGGTTCAAATATCAAGTATCTAGTATCTAAATTTCATAAGGAAATTTACACCAGGAGAGACATACAAGGAAAGCGACAAAAAAAAAATTATTAAGCTTTACGCAAAGATTAATCACAGAATTAATGTAAAAATTATCACGATAACGTCATCATATATTGAAATTTCAAACGTCTATTTATAATGCCAAAAAAAACACTTTATATCTGACAATATCTGTTAAAAAAATACAATTAGTGAAGTAGAAAAAAAAAAAGTAAATTAAAATAATACCGAACTTAATAATGCACCATTTTTTCATCAAAAACTTAGTTTTGCAGGTGTTTTGATAATTTTCGTGATGGAGAAAGCAGCAAAAAACATTTTTTGTCGAATTCAATAAAACACTTGTATTTCTGCAAATAATGACGGATTTTTTTTGATTTGTTTCATGTACTTCATTTGATATTTTTTGTTAGTTACCTTTTAGGCCAAGTAAATTCTTTATTTATACATACATACATACTATTTTTTTTTTAATTTGGTAATTTGCTAAATCAAATCATTTTAACATTGCGTAAACCCTATTTTAACTGACCTGTAGCAGCGCTGAATTTAACCTTAGTACCGCCCCTGGGCACTGTGCAAAATGCCGCCCAATACCGAAATTTTACATTAAGTAAGTAAAGTTTCTTTATAATACCATTCTTAAATAGGACTCTCAGCAATCGACCGAAATCTTTTAGAATATTTTAGAACGCCCCAAATCCCAATTCGATCGATCCTAACTGTTCAAAAGTTATGTGGGGCTTACATGCATACATCATATGGAAATGGTTAGAAATGGCTTAAAATATCGATATCTGGTGAGAGATTGTCCAGAGAGATGTCCAAATTGGATGGAAATCAATAAGGGAAGTTAAAAATTATGAATTGAAATAATTCTTAAATAACCATTTATCACTAAAACTTTTTCATTCTTGATACTGAAAAAAATTATTAATAAGTTTTTAGTATAATGGCTGTTTTCAAAGAATTTTCTATAACATGGAGAAAATTTCTTTTTTCCCTCTCTGAATTTTTATGCCCGTAAAAACTTACCACCCTGGGCGCTAGCCCCAAATGCCTCTATCATATCTCCAGCACGGATCTGTAGTGAAATTAACAGGTTGCACTTTTAGCAAACAATTTTTTATGTCGAAATCATAGTGACTTTTTGTTTAGGATGTTTTACTCATGTTATGTGTTTATTTTAAATACATGTTTAAAGTAAATACAATAATATCATTGACATAAATGATTTTTGTTTGTTACTATTATTTTTATTTTTTAACGATAACGACACGAATTGTCGGATGCTCCACCAGAGCAGCTAAACTACTGTACTGATTTTGATGAATGAGATGTCAATCCATTCCTTTTACAGTCCGGGTGTTATAAACTAATATATATGTCATAATATGATTTTATGTTAATCTGTTCCCGCATAACTACTAAACTAATTATCAACAATTAGCAAATGCAGAACGTCAGAATTTTTGGAAATAAAACTTCTAGGAATGTTTAGCACTAACGGGAATGGTAAAAAGATTTTAACGAATTAGAAATTAAAAACTCACCTACAACAGTTTTAGAACTGTATCAAGTCTTCATTAAGTACCTTTTCCATTAAAACAAAAATAAACATATAAAATAAAAAAAGAACTAATGTAGTCTTCGCACTATTAAAAATCATAAAATTTTTTGTTTTTTAATTATACGTTACTCGTTGATTTGAAGCAGCAATGATTACATTATGACGATAAATTTCTTTGAAATAAATATCCTGACTAAACAAATCGTAGGCTATATTTTTTGAGAAAGCAGTATGACGGATAATCCAAAAGTAAAGGAATCAAAATGCTTTTATTAAAATTTGTTCCGTTGGGGTATGAAATAAAAGAACCCTCAATTACATTTACAAATTATTTACATAGATCATAATCATTCACCAGCCCCAAAATATTTCAAATAACAAAAAGTTTAAAACAACTAAAAACTTACTACGGAAAATTGATCCCTAAAAAGTATTAAATAATAAAATATTATTTATTATCTGTCATTTTTATCCACATAAAAAAAAAAAAGCTAGTATTTATTATCTAATAAGTAAACAACTAACATAAGCTTATAATTTAATTCATAGACATAAAAAAGCTAGTATTTATTATCTAATAAGTAAACAACTAACATAAGCTTTTAAATTTAATTCATAGACATAGTCATGTTCAGAGGATTGCGGTGGTTGTATGCCACTTTGTCCTTAAGAACACTTGGTATTATTGTATGTATATCATATCGTAATAGTATAAAATGTATTGTTGTGAAACTATTCCTTAGAATAAATGGTATACGACCATGGCTATACTCTGATCATGACTATGTCTATGTATTATTTTAAAATATTTATGTAAGTAGTTTACTTATTAGATGATAAATATTTAATGTTTATTTATTTTTTGTACATAATAATCCAAGACAAGAACATTTTGTAATTCTATACTTTTCAGAGCTCGATTTTCCGTAGACGAGTTTTGTTTTTATAAACTTATTATTCTTAAATTCATTTAATGCATTTGAAAAAACTTGACAATATCAGAAAACAATGGAGGATGTACGTTTTACTTCGGTAATTTTTATGAATCATTATTGGAATTTTTTCGAGAGGTAATCTTAGAGCTGGAATTCTCCACACAAGATTGCGACAAGAACGGTAGAATTGATAAGTTTTCAGAGCTTCACTTTTTGCGTTTTTTTGTTGATCAGTCTTAGTTTCGTGTTTTGTTGTTCTACATTTGAACTTTTGCGAGTTACAAATTGCCACATATTTCTAATTAACTTCAACATTTTCTAAGTATAATAACATATACTTAACAACTTTCCTCTATTTCTTAATACTGAAAGCTAAGGCAAATTAGAATAAATAATGATATTAATATATATTTTAAACCATACCCGGACACGTTGCGGTGACAATTGATATAACATCCATTGCATGCAAAATTTGAAGCAGATTGGACGAAGGAATTCCGTTACAAACCCAGTCCCAGTCCCATACAAACTTTGCCTCGGCTTTTCATCCCATTAGGGGTAGAATTTCAGAAAATCTTTTCTTATGGGATGCCCGGTATTTGATGTGTAACTCACTATTTGGTGTGGGATACCCGTGACACGAAATATTTATATATACACTCGTGTTTGATGTGGGACACCCGGTACCTCGTGCACCCACAATTCGTATATATTGTGCTTTGGTTCTCATATACTTGATGAAAAATAGTAAAAGGAAGTCAAGAACCACTAATATAGAAAAGAAGAGATAAAAAAAAATTCTATTTTGAAAATCTAACCCGGGTAAACATTGTTTTGTTATATAAATTATATCTAATCAACATCAATATCTCTCTTCTAAATATAATAATATATTCTCAACTGTCTCTAACTAAATAATGAAGCTGCGGCAAATCAGAATAAATTATGATATTAATTTACATTTTGAAGCATACCCACCCGGTTTACGCGTTGCTGTGTTATTTTTCACATTTTAATAAATGATATTACATCGTTTACATGCGGATGCAATTCTACCCTCAGGGGAAGAATTTCAAATCCTTTCATATCGGAATCCCGGTATTTAGTGTGCACCTGATACATTATATGCACCCGGTATGTACCTGGTATTTGCTGTGGTACACCCGGGACAGCGTTCACCCGATAATTTTTGCTATGGTACACATACACTTGATGAAAGGTATATGGACCTCCTGAACCAAGAATGATTCAGGTAATACTTGAACAATGCGATATGCACACTTTATATAGTTGACAGTTCGTCTTACTGCTAGTGAGAAGAGATAAAGGAGTTTTATTTTGAATAGATAAAGAAGTTTTACTTTGAATTTCAAAATTAGATTTTGGTTTCTATGGAAATGATGATTTGTAACATGTGAGAAAAAAAAAGACAAAATATGTTTCACAGCTAGGAACATTTTGTATTCGAAAATTAAATTGTCGTTTATACTATTTTCCTTTACTTATTATTTATGTTTCTCACCGTTTAAACCTTCCCTGAACTTTTACGAATATTTCAAGACCAAAATTAGCCAAATCGGTCCAGCCATTCTCGAGTTATGCGCTTACCAACACATTTTGCGATTCATTTTTATATTATAAGATATATATATATATATATATATATATATATATATATATATATATATATATATATATATATATATATATATATATATATATATATATATATATATATATGTATATATGTATATATTTACATTTTATTTCCATGATTCAATTTCAATGAAATGGAAAATGAACAAATCGTGGTTTGGAACAAAGAGTTGGTTTGTGACTTACAAAGATTGGCGTAATGAGTTAAAACATATATATATATATATATATATATATATATATATATATATATATATATATATATATATATATATATATATATATATATATATATATATATATATATATAAAATACTTTACTTATTTAATTTTTTAACTTTACAAAACTTTGAATACATTCAGTTTTTACAATAATTAGATTTACAATTCTAGTACATTCAAGAAGCCAACGTAGGTCAAAACTCTTTATATAAAAGTTAACAATAAAATTTACTGTCCTAGTACATCCAATAGGCGAACGCATGTCAAAAATTATGCATGTCAAAAATTAAGTCAAAAAGTTTTCTAAAAATGACATAGTTTTTAGATGTTTCGACGAACGAGATTGTATGTCTGAAAATGACGCAAGTTGTTTATCCCTTAGATATGATATAAACAGCATTTTATTTCACATTCGTTGGTTGCTGTTTCCTAAGGCACATCGCACACGACGCGATTTGTGTGAAATCGGCGATATTATACATATGATTTGCTTATGGAAACCAATGTATAGTCGCACACGGCGTGATTTTCGTGATTTGAAATCATACATGTGATAAAAAATCGTTGTAAAAATCCTACGTTCTTAAAATCACATGGGCAACTTTTTTTATTATTGTTTATACAGTCATATAAATCAATGTTTATGACAAAGATAAAGATATAGGAACAAAAAAAGGTTAGATTCATGTCCTGAACCATATAGAACAGGCTTAATAGGTTCATCTTATAAAGCAGATCATAAGAGTAGCGAGTATTAAGTAAATGCTTATAATATCCTGCAATATTCATATCTTTGAATACATGCTATACTTTTATCACATATATGGTATTGTTGCAACTGTTGTGTCGTATACGGATAGCGATTACTTTCCATAAGAAAATTACATGTAAGAAATCGCACTGTGTAAGATATGCATAGTCAAATACTGAAATCGTAAGAATTCCATCATGATGCGACAACAATCGTATGTAATTTTACATTCGTAAGCAACGTTATCAAATACATAAGAGCTTTCACCTATAGTATTACTCAGTTAAATGTTCAACCTAAAAAATTTCTAGACATATTTATTATCTGTGGAAAAACCTCTTTCTCTAGGTATACTTCTCCTAATTGTTGTAGCAACGTTGCAATACAACATTTCTTCATTATGACAGTAATGACGTTCTGCAAGAGTTTATAAACTTATTTTCTTATAACACTTTTCAAGCGTCAATATTAATTTCATTCATTTCAATGACAGGGTAAATAAACAGAAATGAACTTTAGACTTATTTTATAAAATTAAGCCAATACATCTTATACTATTAAATACTGATTCTTATTCTTATTTTATGTTTACAAAATGAACTGTAGAAATATAGTAATTGTACAGAAGCTATAATCTGTATCTATTCTAATAACATTAAACAAATAAAACAAGTTAAGGTAACTAATAACAGAGTTAATTTTTTAGATATTCGATATAAGATTGAGCATCAATGTTTGAACTACTTTAATAATTAGCATTCATAAAACACTCTAATATTTATACAGTTATAAATATAAATATAAATATATATATATATATATATATATATATATATATATATATATATATATATATATATATATATATATATATATATATATATATATATATATATAAATATAAATATATATATATATATATATATATATATATATATATATATATATATATATATAAATATATATAAATATAAATATATATATATACATATTTATGTATATATATATATATATATATATATATATATATATATATATATATATATATATAAATATAAATATATATATATATATATATATATATATGGTTTAGTCATAGTATATTAGTATTAACCCATCTCAGTCTCCCGTTCGTCATCAAGATAACTGAAAAATGACAAGAGACATGTAGTTGAACTTTTGGTGTCATATTCTGGATCTTAAAAGTGTGTCTAAGTTCGTAAATGAGCAAAATCGGTATAATGGGATAATTAGATCCATGACCCAACTTAACCATTAAAAAAGATTGAAAACGGTAATTGTTTGATTAAAAAAAAAAAATTTATGAACATTTTTCGGAATGTTTATATTCGCCACAGATTTTTATTATATACGAAAAATGTTCATACAAGTTTTTTGTATTTGTTTTGTATCTTTTTCAATGGTTAAGTTGGCTGATAGATCTAATTAGCCCATTATACCGATTTTGCCAATTTACGAACTTAGAGTCACTCTTAAGATCCAGAATATGACACCAAAAGTTCAACTAACTGTCTCTTTTCGTTTTTTAGTTATCTTGATGACGAACGGGAGACTGAAATGGGTAGATACTAATATACTCTGACTTAACATTATATATATATATATATATATATATATATATATATATATACATATATATATATATATATATATATATATCTATATATATATATATATATGTATATATATATATATAATTTGTAAGACGAAATGCGAATTTCAAATGGCTTAAAGTATAATCTATATTATTTATTGCTTGATGTATTTCATCCTTTAAGACACTGTATATACATATTTTGTTATTAGTAAACAAACTATGTATTACCCTTTCTTCAAAAAACGTTACAAAGTCGGAGCAACTTCTGATCATTTATTCATCACTAAGATCAATTAAACACATATCATAAACATCTTTAATTGTTTCTGGTCTATTGGCTCTAACGATATATCCAAGTTTTGGATCAAGTCCCGATATGGATGATTTTAATCCTGTTTGTGTAAATCGGTTTGTCTCTGAATATAATCTCTTTTGTTTGGTCGATTTAATTTAATAAGTAAGTTTGTAAGTTAGATAATTCTCCATAATATAATTAGTGTTTAATTTCCTTGATAAATCGCATTTAGTTGATGTAAGATTGATTCTCCAGTACGTCTGTCTGAGAATTGTGTTTTAAGATGTTTTTTTATTGTTGTCCAATCATGAGGATCTCGTGTTAATATTAGAACCTCGTTAGCCCTGTTGGTTATTTTACTTCTAATTATACGGGTTATTATATCTACTTTGTTAAGGTCGGCGGTTCAATTGATTCTGTCTGCATCGGTTAAAAATCTGTTTAGAGTACCGGGTTTGCCTTCAAAGCATGTTAGGTATTTTAATAAGTCCATTATAGTGTTGTTAGTTATAGTTAGAAAATTATTGTCAAAATTATTTATTGAATTATTATCGTTCAAAGATATATTATTTATTTTATTTGTTTATAAGTTCAAGTGGTAAGGGGGAAATGCTTACACCTGAAAATCCATTATTATTTTCGATTTCTGAATCGTTATCTGAGTCAGAGAAATCTGGTTCTGAATCTTTACCTAAAGTCGATTTTTGTACTGAAGGGAGAGGATTCGAACGGTTTTTGTTTTTAAACAATTTGGGAATTTTGAGCATTGTAAGGAAATCAAGCATCAAAAGTAGTGCTTACTGTTATGACTTACTTAGCTGAGTTATGACCTATTTCCACACTGCGTTTTAACAATGAGGTTTCCAATTTTCAACGAATAGAAATAGTTGCAAGCCTTCAACGATTGAAGATGTTGAAAGTTGAACCGCAGTGGTGCTTGTCTATTCCACAATTGTATTTCTTCACATATAATACCTTTACTTGTTCCGTAGGTTTCCTTGTTGCAAAGTATTGAAATACACATTGAAAACTTTATTTATTAACTTTGAATACATTCAGTTTTAACAATAATTTGATTTACAATTCTAGTACATTCAAGAAGCCAACGTGTTCCAAACTTTTAATATAAAAGTTAACAATGAAATTTACTGTCCTAGTACATCCAATAGGCGAAC
This sequence comes from Chrysopa pallens, assembly GCA_020423425.1. NCBI lineage: Eukaryota > Metazoa > Arthropoda > Insecta > Neuroptera > Chrysopidae > Chrysopa > Chrysopa pallens. The sequence continues at coordinate 115,658,964 of CM035592.1, forward strand.
GCATGTCAAAACTTATGGAAGTCAAAAGGTAACAATTAGTATGTTCAAAGTATGAATGTAGGAGTCATTCTTAACTGAGTTGTTTATGAGTGTTGGCTTCTATACCTTTGTTAAAAATGACGTAGTTATATATATATATATATATATATATATATATATATATATATATATATATATATATATATATATATATATATATATATATATATATATATATATATACATACACGGGCGTAGGAGCCGTATGGGCAGGGTGGGCCATGTCCCTTTGTTGAAGAGATTAAAAATTTTATTGCTCTATTACAATTTCGTGTAGGATAATTTTAAGGGCAAAACAATAGTTTTTCACGAAAAATTGACCTTTCTAGTCTAAGAGAGGATTAGATGACTCATCGATAATCCTCTGGATAGTACTTTCGATGGTTTGTAACTGATGCTTATTTTTACCTTCGGATTAACAACTTTTATTGAGAATTTATTGTTTTTCATAGGCAATAGGACAACCGAAATGGACAGTTTTATTGTCACTATTGTAAGTATCCCCTGTTTAAACAATCGTCCAACTACTTTAAAAGCATGCATCGTGCGAGTTTACTTCAGTTTATTTTGTTCAAGTGCACTGTTAGTTACAAATTACAAGTTAAAATTGTGTCTTGTGTCTTGAGAGTGATCATCGAACGAGTGTCGATGTAAGTGAAACTATTTTTTAAAATGATATGTCATGTTGTTCGCGTACCTTACTTCAAATTTAAAAGCATGCATCGTGCGAGTTTACTTCAGTTTATTTTGTTCAAGTGCACTGTTAGTTACAAATTAAAAGTTAAAATTGTGTCTTGTGTCTTGAGAGTGATCATCGAACGAGTGCCAATGTAAGTGAAACTATTTTTTAAAATGATATGTCATGTTGTTCGCGTACCTTACTTCAAATTTTTTAATATTTTTTTTTGATTCGTTCGCGGGTTTTCCTTTTTCGTTCGCGTGTTTTCCTATTGTCGCTCGCGTGTTTTTCCGTTTCCGAACGCATCAGATAACGACGGAGGGAATCTCATAGAGTTGCTAAAAGAACGCGTGATAGATTTTCCTGAACTTAAGGGCTGGTTAGCAAAACGTGACAGTTATACAAGCCCGCAAATCCAGAACGAACTAATTGAGATAATGGCTCACGAAGTGCAAAAGGTGCTTGTGCAAAAAGTCAAATCATCACCGTGGTATGCATTGATAGTGGATGGAACAACAGATGTCTCCAGCGACGAACAAATCTCTATATGTGCGAGAATCACTCCACCGGACGCCTTGCATCCAGAAGAATTGTTTTTGGGTATGTATATTTTCCTTTTTGCTAATATTTACAGTAAAGTAAATCAGTTTTTAAAATAAAATTTTTTTCTATTTTTCAGGCATGTACACCACAGACGACGGTTGTGCCAAAACGATCACGGCTGCAATTAAAGACGTTCTCATTCGCCTGGGACTACCTCTAGACAACTTGAGAGACCACTGCTTTGATGGAGCACCTACCATGGCTGGACGTCACAATGGCGTGCAAAAGTTGTTGCAAGACGAGCAACCAAAATCAATCTACGTCCATTGTGCCAACCATTCACTGGATCTTGTCCTCCAAGAAACAGCTAAACTACAAAGCGGGGTATGCGATGTTATGTGCTTAGTTAAAGATGTTTCGAACTGCATTCTAGAATCGGCAAAAAGAAAGAAAATGTACGATAAAGTCGATCTACAAGCATACGAAGACGATTCAGCATCTTCAGATGATGATTTGCCGGTTGAAAAACCGACTCGATTAGCCGCTTTGTGTCCTACGCGATGGACCACACGTGTAAAATCTTTCAAAATATTCAAAGAAAATTATCCACGAGTGCAGGGAACATTAAAGTTCGAAAATTGCGAAGCCGGAAAAAAAAGCTCAAATTCGCGGGTGGTTGCTGAAACTTGAGCAGTCTGACACCCTTTTTTCGTACATTTCGAACCTGCCCACCCAGCAAAAATTTCGTTCCTACGCCCCTATATATATATATAACAAAAACCATTATATTACTTTGGGTTAACGAAAGCTTACGGTTTGAAACACTGTAACACTGTCTGTGAGTTCTCAGGGATTTTGTTACACATGGATTGGTAAGCAACAAAATTATGCATAGGAAAAATTTACACGTACGTAAATTGAAAAGTTAGTATCGCTATCAAGGTGCCGTTATATATATATATATATATATATATATATATATATATATATATATATATATATATATATATATATATATATATATATATATATTTTGTTGCTTACCAATCCATGTGTAACAAAATCGCTGAGAACTCACAGACAGTGTTACAGTGTTTCAAACCGTAAGCTTTCGTTAACCCAAAGTAATATAATGGTTTTTGTTTATTAGGTAACCATAGCAATCAGTCAAAAAATAAAATTTAAATGAATTTGTAAAAAATTGAAATCTTTTAATAGTAACCATTTGAAAAAATAAATAATTGTAAGACAACCTTAAAAAAATGTATGAAAATAATCCTCTCCAATTTAGATCAGCTGTTTTTACTACTAATTTAAATCAGAGTATAAGTGTTTCAATAAATAATTTCCTATTTGAAACAGAAAATGTTGTAATTAATTGGGGACAACAAAATAATAGAATAAATAAAACTGAACCACTACAAAGTAAATAAATGGTATCAACAAGTGGAATAAGATATCGTAGATATATTTAACATAAATTTGTTTCCAATTATACTAAGAAAGTTGGATGATTTGGGATATAATTAAACAAATAAATGAATTAGAATGACTATTATGCAAAGCGTTATCGAAGAACACGTAAACCGTAATCTGTTTATCTTCAGATTAAATGAAAAAAACAGTTTGTGAAATATTCGCATGGATCTAACTAGTTATATCATATTGTCACTATTCTTTCCTAGAGATTAGTAGAAATTATTGTATAAAAATTAATAAAAAATACAAATGGAAACCTTTCATGTTTATTTGGATGGAAGTTTCCCAAATTTCCAGTAAAAACCGCGACTGTATCAAGGAAGCGGACATTGACTTTCTGACTAATATATGCATTATTCATTACTGACCAAGCACAATAATGTTAAATTTAAAAATAAAAATGGCATTGATAAATATATAAATAAGTCAAACAGCATTTATTAAGTGAATTAATAATTAATTTCTAACAATCCATATCGTATCGTAGACTACTATAATTTAAAACCAAATATGCATCGTTACTTGGAGAACAACAGTGAAGTAATAAATACAGTACTTGTGGACACAAAGTTAGGTCAAATACGAGGTCTTGTTATCAAATGTGAAATAAATACTACAATTAAGAGTGAATATTGCAGTTTTCAAGGTATTCGTTATGCAAAGCCACCTTTGGGACCATTAAGATTTCGGGTAAGTAGCATATCTAGGCTTTATTTCTAGCAAAAATTGATACTAAATAGGATACCAGCCAATTTCATTTACGATTCAAAAAGTGAGTCAAATAGTTACGATGGCCTGTTATAATGCAATAGTCAACTTCGGTCGATGAAAACGTGGAGGAGGTGCAACCACTTTTTAAAAATAAGTGAAAGGCTTAAATAATCAAATACTTAAAGAGAAAAAAATATCCAAGAAGAATAAATATATAGAGCTACCTTCAGTTCGTTCTACTACCACAATTCCACAAAGTGTAAAGTGTGTAATGAAGCATATTGGATATGCTACGATTTAACGTATCGAATAGTGTTGCGTTAATGACTCCTTAGAAGTATTAGTTTATTTAACTGAAATCCAAAAATTAGTATTAATATCCTTTTTATCTACCTAAGCATAAAAGTAACATAATGTACTATGAAGCCTAAGCAGCGAATAAAAAGCTGTAATTTCGGAAATGTCTGACAACAATGTGCATGTTAATCACAAAAATAAAACAATTATTAAATTTTTATTTAATCTGTATAGGCACCACAGCCGTCTGAACCATGGGATGGTATACTAGACGCGACACAAGAAGGTAATCCCTGTCCTTCAATGGGACAAGATGGCATCATTTGTGGAGATGAAGATTGTCTATTCTTGAATGTTTACACACCAATGGTAGATAATATTTAAAAAATAATAATATTTGTGAAATCACCACTTCCCGGGTATTAATTCCTTTGAATTCAATAGAATAGAAAATAAATTTTATTAGTTAAAGAAAAAAATATTATAATTTGAGATTTGGTTGTCAAATAATTGTATTCGATTTTGTATTTACACATTGCTAAAGGTAATTCTCAAAAATTTTCAGTCTGCCTCAAATACTTACTCGAAACTGTCTGGCAGCTTAAAAAGAACTGTGACAATTATAATAAGACATTTTATTTCTTATAAATCTATTTTTTATGTTTTTTATTTTAATGAAATATTTTATAAAAGATATTCTATGAAATCTTTAATAGAATCCTACCGACCTTACTTTTAGTTAAACAACAAAATCTTCTCAACTTTTTAAAATCAACATTGCAGTTTAGTGAAGAAACTGTTATTTTATAATTTTTAAAAAAAGAAAATTGTGCCGAATTTAGCCCTAAGTGTTCTGTTATATATTATATTAAAAAACAAATTTATCCGAGAGATAAAATTTTTATGAGGATATTGCTTGTTTAAAATTCATTCGACGTTATAAATCAATAAATCTCAAACGCTCATTTATGGTGAACCAATTATCTGGCCCCATAACTTGTACTAATACATTTGCGTTTCCCAAATAATTGCGTGCTCAGATTGCTAGTAGTCAATATTTTACAAGCAATTCATAATGGGGTATTCAAAATACCCCATTATGAATTAGGTAGCAACGTGTTAACATCAACAGATATTTTAATTAATGTATTTCGGAAATTCAATAATTTAGATACCTATTCTAGAAACCTGGTACTAATAGAGAGTTACTTCCGATAATGTTTTGGATTCATGGTGGAGGATTTTATTCAGGAAGTGGTACTCAAAATTTATATTCACCAGACTATTTATTACCTGAAAATGTTATTTTGGTAACAATTAATTACAGATTGGGAGTTTTTGGTACGTGACATGTATTACAATTGACCAATTTATTTATAGTCCAGTGAATAGGCATTTCTTAAAATATTTGAAATTATTTTAAACAAAGTCAGCAGTAACTAGTAAATGACACATAAATCTAAAGTTGTATGTTTCGAGAGTGTGGTTTTACCATAGAAAATAGATAGGGGTGGGAGCGACCCTTTCCTAAAAAGCACTGAAGCACGAATAATAACTACAGGAATCGAAAGCAACCAATTTTAAGCCCAAAACACTCAAGTAATAATTTATCGAACACTTTATACTAGTTTTCCGTGATTGAAAATTTCCATTGTTTATTGGAAAAAGCATGTTCTGGAATGATTTTCATCGATTAACTCGAAAACTTTATGTTGTATACAAAATAATTAAGCCAAAAAATAAAACTTTATATAATTATTTTTCCATTTCTAAAGATGCCATGGCATATTAGACTAGTGTCGATAATTTTTGAGACCAAAAAAAAAATTACAGTAGGATGAAACCCATTAGAAAAGAAGGAGAATATAATAAAAATGAAAGGAAAAATAAATTACGGTCGATACAAGCTCGGGAAGTGGGGGGGGTGAGTTTTTAAGGGTAAAAAATGGTTTCTCTTGATTTCCGGCAAAACTACAAGTCCTATGGAAAAAAATTAAATAGCAAAGTTGTCGGTAATAAAAAGATCTACCATTTTTGTAGTAACAATTTTTTCACATAACCTCAAAATTTAGGTGAAAAATTCAAATAACCAAGTTTTTGATTTTTTATTTTTATCTTTTTAAAAAAAAAAAATTTTTTTTCTACTAAATTTGGTGCAAACTTACCTTATTATGTCCCAAATACACTGTAATTTATTCTCAAAACTTAGGTAAAAAATTCAAATAACCAAGTTTTTGGTTTTTTATTTTTATCTTTTTCAAAAAAAAAATTTTTTCTACGAAATTTGGTGAAAACTTACCTTATTATGCCCCAAATACACTGTAATTTATTTGATTTAAAATATTTATTTTTTTGCTATATTTTAACTTAATATCAAAAAAGCACCCTCATTTTCAATCGAAAATTATCGCGTCAAAATATCAGCTTTTTCCAAAAAGTCTGGGGCTTTTTGTTCTTTGAAATCTCTACTTTCTGATGGTGTAAACATAACAATAGTAAATGTTCTCAGAAATTGTAAAAAATTGAAAAAAACAGATTTTGCGTATAAAAAGTGCCCACTTGCATGAAAATAGAGGCATTGTTTCCACGCATTTTAAATGTAATTCCCAATTACCTGCACGTATGAAATGTTTAACCAATGAGATCATTTGCCAGTACAGCATCCAAATTTTTGCGGTGGGACCTTTTTTTTGTACTAATTTTAGATGCTCAATAAATTTTTCATTTATGATATTAAAATATTCGTGATGCAAGACGCGAGAATTTTCGATTGAAAATAAGGGTGCTTTTTTGATATTAAGTTAAAATAAGGCAAAAAAAATAAATATTTTAAATCAAATAAATTACAGTGTATTTGGGACATAATAAGGTAAGTTTTCACCAAATTTCGTAGAAAAATTTTTTTTTTTTTGAAAAAGATAAAAATAAAAAACCAAAAACTTGGTTATTTGAATTTTTCACCTAAATTTTGAGGTTATGTGAAAAAATTGTAAATACAAAAGTTGTAGATCTTTTTATTACCTACAACTTTGCCATTTAATTTTTTACCATAGGACTTGTAATTTTGCCGGAAATCAAGAGAAACCATTTTTTACTCTTAAAAACTCACCCGTTCCCACTTCCCGAGCTCGGATCGACCGTAATTTATTTTTCCTTTCATTTTTAGCATATTATCTTGTATTTGCAATGGGTTTCACCCTACTGTAATTTTCTTCCTCTTTTTATCATTTTTTAAGGATTCTACTCTAGTCTATATTAATCGAATTAAACCTTCTTAAAGAAGGAACGGGTTACTTCTAAGAAAATAATAGTAATTCATCATTAAATAATAAAATACAGAAACGAAAAATCACTTTAAAATTATGGTACTCTTTATAAAGTAAATATAAAGAACATTAATCTAAATGAATTTTTTCTAAAGTCAAGAACCATTGACGCTACAATAAAAATATAACTATAACTTTATTTATTTAGCGAAAATAATCAGTTTTCTAACCAATAGCGTTTCCCCAAATAATGAAATTTAACATAACACATGTATAGATTGTTTTATCTAAATATTAAAAATAAATTCTTAAAGTTTAACGTATTCAAAGTGCTTAGATAAACGGGTTCAAAATGAGTATAAAACTAAAGTATGTTAAGTTAAAAAATTTAGGTCATTTTTAAACAAATATTTTAGTATCTTTTTTAATTCCGTAGTATTAAAATTAGCTGACATATCAATTTTTATACTCGACATATACACAATATGTCAGAGTAGTCTAAAGTAACACTAGAATATATTCACCGCACAAACAAGATTTTGGAGTAGGTGTTCATAGAATTATTTAATTAATCAATTTCCGCATCTCCGACCATCTCCTACAAAGATAACTCAAAAATGAAAAGAGATGGCGAGTTGAAATTTTGGTGACGTATTTAAGACATAGAAATATCAAATTTATGATTGAGTAAAATCAGTCCATTAGATCCAATGAATTTAAGACGATCCATGAAACAACTTTTGAACCATTAATGATAAAAAATTCAAAGACAAAAATTGTTTTTTAAACTTTTGTTTGAAACATTTCTTCGTAAACTCTTTATATTCACCTGAAATTCAGCTAATAAGCTAACACATACCTAATTGTATAACATATTATTATATATGTCTTTATAACTGTATTTATTATATACATGTTTATAGACTGGATATTATCTAAACAATTAACTCTGTTGGTTATTATCTTAACTTGTTAAAGTTCATAATTGAGTATGGAGACCACATTTTCTGAACATTTAAGTTTATTTTTTTAATAAGGTTTAAAGTTAGTCAATCTTTACAAAAACTTTAAATCTGAAAATTTTCTTCAAAGTTGTATTTTACTAAATTAGATATATTAAAATTTGAGCAAGGTATTTGGAAATCAATTGAAATTTAGGCGTATGCGCAGTTATGAATACATACATGTGTTTTACATATCCGCACACAGATAACTCAAAAAGTGTTGACATTTGCTTAAAATATGTTGCTTTATTAATTTCCTAATCGATTTTTACTCTAGAAGTTGTGGCGTTCACAATACTTTAAAATCACACCAGACCCTATATAACTTTTGATTTTTGAATAATTTCCTTGCTTCTGTTCAAATTGTCGATAGTCGGTCTTATTTGAAATTTAAACGTGGCACCCTATTTTACCGTTGTTCACTGGATTATTATTTCTAATACTAATTTCGAATATTTCTATAAAACATTTCTCATGGTTTACATTTTAATTATTCAGGCTTTATCATATGCGATGATCCAAATTTGCGTGTACCAGGAAATGCCGGTTGTAAAGATGTTATAATGGCATTAAAATGGGTTCAAAACAATATACAAAGTTTTGGTGGTGATCCAAATAATGTTACAATATGGGGGCAAAGTGCCGGAGCAATAATTTCTCAATTATTATTAGTATCACCAATGGCGAAAGGCCTATTTCATCGGGCAATTTTACAAAGTGGTAAATGCAATTATCTCTGTCGATGTAACATATAGTAGCCATTTAATGGATAAGGAATTATATTTCAGGAATTTATTTTGGTGATTACAATTCGAGAAAACGAGAACCATTTTTAGCTATAAAATTATTGACATCCTGTGGATATTCTGTCAAAAATGATGAAGAAGCGTTTAGTGTGCTTTGTTCAATGACAACAGAAGAAATCATTAACATTTTCAACGCGTATCGCAGTTCGGTGGTATGTTAATTAAAATAACTTAATAATTTAGAAAAATCTTTGGCATGTTTTTCTCAGAGGCAAATTAATACAAACTTAACGTATGAAGAACATAATTTAACAAATTCATGAATTGGTTGATGATTTCATACCTTTCGAAATTTATCTATATTGTCTGTATATAAGTTAACAAAAAAATAGAAGTAAGGTATTCTCTGTTACTTAAAAACTTTGTTGGATATGATCGCTATGATCTTACAGCATCAAATAAAGAATGCAAATTTGACGACATTAAAACAACCAATAAAAATTTACATTTGTTTTGTACAGGCAAAAATTAACTCAGGCTTTACTGTGATGACAATTGAAAGTTCTACATCTTTAGAAGAACCATTTACCGATCATGATATTGAATATTATTACTTAGAGAAAAAAATTAATGCTGTTCCAATCATAATCGGTACAAATTCAGTAGATGGCATGATATTCGCATCAAGAACACAAAAATATGGTGCAATTGAGCCAGAATTAATTAATGCGGAAAATGTTGTGCCAGCATTGATATCAAAAAATTATCCAAAATTTTTGGATATTGGACAGAAAATTATTAATTTTTATTATGGACGTGAAGAACCTTCAAGGAGAAACATGATTAAATATAGTCGGGTAAACGATTTGGATTTGTTTAATTTAAATATAGTGGCTACCAGTGACGGGTTTACGCCTAGGCCCGCGGGGCTTCGGCCTAGGGCGGCATGGTTCGAGGGGCGGCAAAATTTTTGAAATACCATAATTTCAGAGAGGAAAAAAAGTAAAGACAGTCTCCCTAGAAAATGAGCTCAGGTTAATTTCTGTAAAGATTTTTTTATAGAATATATAATAATTAAATTTTTTATTTCCTTTTCAGTCTAAGAATAAGATTTTAATTGTTTAAAAGATCAATAATAGTCTTTATGGAGCGGTGTTCATTATTTTTTGTTTCATTACTGAAATTAATCATATGCTTATAAAGCTTTTAAAAATTACTAATTTCAATTTCTTCGATAATTTATCTGAAATCGATACAAATGAATTGAAAAATCTTGCCAATAAACTAGTATCCTGATGAGAAGAGACATTAGGAAAAGAATGTATTCATTTACATTATCAACTCGAAGATTCTTCAGCAAATACGGAAGGTGTACGCTCTGCACATAATATTTGTGCAATTTAGTACATTCACGAAGTCTTCGAGATGTTTATTCAAATGTTGATATTGCTTTAGTATTTTTTTTAGTGTTCCGGCTACAAATTGTTCAGGAAAAAGATCATTTTCTACTTTGAATGGAGTGAAACCTATTTACGAGCAAGTATGGGTCAAGATAGACTCTTGCATTACTGTCTATTGAATCTCAACTAGTCCAAGAAATTGGTTAGGATGATATAATGGATTAAAATTAAGGGCCTAGGGCGGCATCAAGCCAAAATCCGTCCCTGGTGGCTACCCAATACAGGGTACTATTATAATATATTGTGATAAATAAAACAGACATTTATAGAAAATCTGTCCACATTAAGGTCATATGATATTTGTATGGTGTGTATACTTATTGAGTATATATACATATATATACACATATATACACACATATATATATATATATATATATCAACAGTCATATATATGTATATATACATACATATATATACACATATATATATATACATACATACATATATATACACATATATATATATACATACATATATACGTACATATATATATGTACATGTATATATGTATACATATATATATATATATATATATATATATAGTCACTACAAACCTGATGCCTGTTAGTGCATATCTTTCATTGAACGTCACTAGCTAGGTTATCTACTTACTTTAAGTTTTATGTAAATACTAAAAATTCTTCTTTTTTTGCAGTTTTACAGCGACATAGAATTTAATTTAGGAGCAAGACGTTTAATCCAACTGTATCAAAAGGCAACAAATCAACCTGTTTATCGATATCGGTTCACATTTGAGTCATCTCATAATTTATATAAAAAATTATACAGTAAGTATTCTTGGAAATTTCTTCACATCATTTTTTTTTACAATCTACTTTTTACTTCGACAGATTTACAATTGCCAGGCGTTTGTCATGGCGATGAGTTAACATATTTATTCAAATCAAAATACTCACGCAAATTTAAACCTGGTAGTATTGAAGAGTTAACACAATACCGTTTAGTAAAATTATGGACAAATTTTGCTAAAAATGGCAATCCAAATCCCACACATCCAAGTTCTGCCCTAAATGTGAATTGGTTACCTGTTCAAGCAGGTCTATTAAATCATTTGAATATTGGTAAATGTTTAATATATAAACAAGTTGACCGTGAAGAATATACACGTTTTAAATTTTGGGATGATTTATTAAAATCATATGTTGAAGATTTTCTTGCCAGTATATCTAATAATGAAAAACTTCAAAAGGAACTTCTTAAAAATTATACATATTTTCAAATAAAATTTCTAAATGATTACGAAGAGTAAAAAATTTCTATAAAATTTCCATTCCATAGCAGAATTTAAGAATAATTATAAATTTTAACTAAATTAATCCTTATTATTAAAATTTTGAACGATGGCCTCTAATATGAATTTATTTTTGTGTAACGAACAAACTTTTAAAATATTTTATATACCTATTACTATAAGTTAGTATCGAAATCGATATAAAATTTTGAGCGATTTAATCCAATATGAAAAATGTGTTTATGTAGGTATAAAAAACTATAATCTGAGTTTAATCATAAACTCCAGAATTCGAAAAGGTTTTTTTGTATGTTTTTCATAGTTAAAGGGTAAAAAGTTTCAATTTATTTTCAACCACTTCTAGTACTATTCCATAAACTCAGAGGTTGTTACATTTTTATTCTATATTTTATTTGCTCAGTACAAATTTCTTAAAAATTTTCTACTGTCCTTGCAATTTTCTCTTGTTCACATTTATCCCTTGTATCCATCAATTCATTAACACAACTTCCACTTAGAGCTAATATCAGTTCGATTACTCCATAGCGCTCCATCTTTGCAATGGTTTTGCATGGACAAGAACTGTAGGGATTTTTATTCCTTCCATTTGCAAATATTTTACGATACCCTTCTATTTCTTCGATCATATGTTTGAAGCTTGCCATAATAACTTATTCCATCTTCACACCAATTTCTCTCATCTATTTTCGTATTTCTGATCCCCAGTTCTTTCAGTGTGTAGAAATATTTCATATAGTGCTTTAATATTTCACATTGTAGTACAAATTTGTCTACTTCTAATAGTATCGCATCATTAACAGGTCCCATGCTTGTTCTTAACATTTTGTTATAAAACTGAGTTCAAGTTTGATTACATCTTCGGCAGTACCCCAGATTTGACAATTATATAAAATTATAGGTTTTATAAGAACATAGAACACTCTGATAAAAGTTTTAGCTGGTATCGTCTTTCTTTGTTGTTTCTTTAAAATGAAGGTCCATTTTCCGTTCCAGTGTACTCCTAAGTAATTATTCACCACATCTACTTTTATATGATTATATTTCCAGTTGTCCGATTGTTTAAGTTTGCATCCATTTCTAAACACAAGTATCTTTGGTTTCTTTTCATTAACATTCAACATGATATTTTTACAATTGATTGACATTTGATTTAATGCTCTTCCCATCTCAGTGTCACAATGATTTTATCCCCGGTGTACATTAATTTCTTGATTACCAATACATGGAACATGCGTATACACTTAACCAATAATGCCCGGTAATTCATTAAGAACAACGAAAAGACAACTGCTGACAGTTGAAATTTCTGTTTAAACTTCCTCGGCGTCATTCCTTTATCTGATTTTTGATGATTGCCTTTTATACAGACACCATAGTCTCGGTAAATGGCCTTTAATAATTTCAGAATATCATGTGAGATTCTCATTTTATTTAGCTTTTCCGAAAGAAGATCTCGGTCGCTAGAGTCGAGCGATTTCTACATGCCAACAAAACTGCAATACAACTTTCCTCTTTTTTCGGCTAGGATTCTTTTCAGTAAATCATCTAAAGTTTTCCAAAGTTTTTTCTAAAATCTGCTTGCAATTGTGATATATATTGTTGTTCCATGGCCCACATCTTTATACACTCGCTAATAATTTTCAGAAATACCTATGACGGGCAATAGTGTTATACCTCTATAGTTAGCACAATATTATTTGTTTCCTTCGTTTTTATAAATATTTCAAATAACTTCTGATGTACAATCTCGAGGTATATTTTTTGTTTCTTTTATTTCATACAGTATTTTTGTAAGTGATTTAATTTAATTCTCATTTTTTTTTTCGATAGAATATTTTATAAATTCTACAGGAATTCTATCACGCCCAACTGCTTTTCTCGTTATTAAGCTGTCTATTGCCATAGTTACTTCTTTTCAAGTTATTTCCGTGCCTAGTAGGTCACGCTGACAACCGTTTTCAAATTGTTATATTCCCTTTTATGTTCATCAATTTCTATATACATATTTCTATATCTCTCTTCCAGTATAATTCCGCATGGCCCATATATTGTATTACAGATATACCAGCATTTGAATTTTGTATTTGGTATTTCAATCCCTTTACTATTTTCCATCATTTAATATCGTCCTTATTTGCTATCATATCCATAAGTTCACTGTTGTATATTTCACTTTGTTCTAGTTTTTTCTTTTTGTATAGCTCTATATAAAGCTTCTTTTTTATACATAATTATTCAGGTGGGTGGTACTTCCACTCCTTCTAAACATTTTCAAGTACTGATTAAGTGGTCTTTTCAAATTCGCACATTCTAAGTAATACCATTTATTATTTTTTCAGTCTCTTTCACTGCAGTCATATTTTATTATCATAAATAGCTAATATTCTTTCGTTTCACATTTATTTTCAAAGTTTTCTTTCTGTTTTGGATCCCATTTGTACATTTTGATTACATGCCATTTTTCAGAGTGTGTTACTTCCTGTACTGTATTTATATTCTCTCCTATATTTATTTTTATAGGAAAGTGTCTAAATTACCTTATTTTTTCTCCTACTACCAGATCAATATCATTTCAGTACATTTTTTATCATTAAAAAGTCTATGGCACTTTTTCCATTTGCGGCTATATATGCGACCATTTACTCCTTCCATTAAGTATTATCAAGTCTTTGTTTATACTTTAAGTTTACTACCATACTCGTTTAACACTTAGTATTTTTTTTGTTTCCTGTTCAGTATTTCCCAGTTTCCAACGGAACTTCGATTGTATACCACTTATACCCCTTTCATGTGTATGGCCTACCCTGGCATTCACATATTCCACTAGTATCAAATGTGATTTTGGGAACTTTTCTAGCATTTCATCAATTTCCTTACCAATAGCATTATAAATGTACACAGAATATTCAGAATATCTAGGTGGATTATATATAATAGCAATTATGTATTGTTCATTATTTATTTAATCTCATCTCATTATCCATAAAACTTCGTTTAGTTTACTGTCAATTCTTATAATATTCCTTTTAATTTTGTCTTTATAAAATACGATAATTCCTCCAGACTTTCATTCCATTTCTGTTTCATAGCCGACTAACTTAAAATATTTCATTTTATCTACCCACGTTTCACATATGGAAATTCTTTTAAATTAGTTTACACACTAATTAATGTCTATGTTATTTTTTAGTTTGCTTATTCCTTCAAAATTCCAATATATTAAATTCAATAAATTATCATTTCTTAAATTACTAGTTCTTACAGCCTTCCTTATATTTATCTTTACTTTTGTTATGGTTTTATTGTTGTGTTGCTGTTCCTCCCTCCTCCATTTCCTGTTTTTTTATTTTTTTATTTTTTTTGTAATTTCTCTTCCTATAACGGAACTTCGAACAACTCTATATCTTAATGATTTATTACAAGGGTTCCCTTTATGATTATTGGAAGTGTGGTTGCTACTTTCTCCATATTTTTTGTTTTGAGGTTGTTTGCTATTTTATTATTTTATTTTCTTCTGCGTTGTGCTCAGAAATATGTTGAGATATCATGAGAATCTCAGCATTATATATTTTACACTGTACGTTTCATTTTCAAACCAGATTTTTTTTCTCCAGGTTGATTTTATGTAGCTGTTTTGTTTGAGACTTGCAATAACTTATCTAATCAACCGCTCTTTTCGTTCTTTCTCGGTGAGAACCTTTATATATATATATATATATATATATATATATATATATATATATATATATATATATATATATATATATATATATATATATATATATATATATATATATATATATATATATATATATATATATATATATATATATATATATATATATTTGTATTCCACAGTATTATTCTGTTTTTGAATATTTCTCCTATATTTTCTGACAGCTTTATCTTTTTGATTCAGTATGTTAACTGTATGTATAAAGATGAAAGATATATATATATATATATATATATATATATAGAAAAAAACACATATATATATATATATATATATATATATATATATATATATATATATATACATCTTTCATCAAATTCATTTATTCAAACAAAAAAATATTTTATTAATAGCTAGCTATTTTAAAACAAACTTAATCCAACCAATAAACAATATATTTTGTTTCTCCATTTTGAGCATTAATAAACAAACGGCTGGGGCTACTGACTCTGGAACAGGCAACATAAAGTTGGCCATGTAAAAAACATGATTCCTCCAAGTTCACACCTCAAAAGTGAAGTGTTTGCCCTTGGGCCTTGTTGATGAACATCGCAAATGATAAACACACAGGATATTGTAATCGTTTGAACTCAAATGGCATATCAGTTGGAATCATAGGGATACGCGGTATCAAACAAACTTCTTCTTTTGATTTAGTAATTAAGATCGTAGCTTCAATCAAATTTGGCAATAGCTTTTTCACTGCCAATCTGGTGCCATTGCGCAGTTTTGGTGGATTAATATTTCGCAATAATATAATCAATGAAGCAACTTTCAGATTCAAGC
Organism: Chrysopa pallens; assembly: GCA_020423425.1. Classification (NCBI taxonomy): domain Eukaryota; kingdom Metazoa; phylum Arthropoda; class Insecta; order Neuroptera; family Chrysopidae; genus Chrysopa; species Chrysopa pallens. Next base: position 115,674,986 of record CM035592.1, read on the forward strand.
AATGCGGTGGCATACCAGCCGGTTCCAATGAATTTAAAAATTCAATTAGAAAATTCATTGCCTCATTTAGATTCATAACACTGTCAATTGATTTGACAGCAAAATCCCCAGTAATAAAATGATCCGCCATTTATTGAATTAATTTCTTACAAAAATGTGATAAATGAAGAATGCAAACTTCACATAAATCATCTACTAAATAGTCGGAACAAAGCCTTTTGGTTTGGATAGGTCAGCCCCGTTCTTGAGTTATAAAATTACAACGAAAACTGGCATTGATTTTAATATATATGTATATATATATATATATATAGACATATAGAATTTGTGTATATGTAATCATCTTTAATATAATAATTTAAAATCGTGTAAATACCTTGGTGTCCTTGATTTTTCCCGCAAAAATGATCGAGCTTCGGTTTTGGACTCATTAATGTTTATTTTCAATTTTTACATGTACTCCGTGATCATGTTGACATGAATTTGCATTTGACTTGTTGCAACATATGCACTTAACAAATGCGCCGTTATTGCTGTATCGTCACCATATATGACGAATTTACTTTTGGAGAATTTTGGGATATAGTTTATGTAAGAATTGAAAAGCACTGGTCCCAGAACATGAACTATGGCTTTGTTTGGCAAGTTTTAGAGCAGTTTATTTAATATTGTCTACTCCAGGGGATTTTTATAGGATTCCTTTAATTTCTTTAGGTGTGGTGAGGTTTTTTGATTTTGTGGTGGGATCTTTATTATTTGATTTTTGTTGAAGTTTGGGGATGGGGTATTTTTAGATTGGATTTTTTCTAGGTTGGTGGTTTTGATTCTGTTAATTTGTAGTTTTAGGTGAGGGAGTCGGTTTTTTTTGGTAATATTTTATTGTTATTCCATGGTTATATAAAGCATTTAATTTCATCTGTTGTCATCGGTGTCTATTTCCTTTCGGATTGTTATATTTTTATTGATTTTAGTGTAGATACATTATTGTATATTAAATGAGGTTATTTAATCATAGATTGTTTCTTTTGAAGATTTGTGTTAATTTTTAAGAGGACAGGATTATGATCAGAGATAAGAGCAGAGATTGATTGATTTTGAGATTTTTTGCACGTTTTTGTTTACTATGATATATATGTAGGTAGGCGTCATTCATACTATTTATTTGATTGTTTCAAGTAGTGTGTCGTGCGTTTAGATCATCTATTATTATACTTTTATCCGATAAAAGTAAAGATTTTAAGGTTTAGATTTGTTTTAGCTTATATGATATTGAGTTTTAAATGATATAGTTTGGTATTTTGGAATTTTTATTTTGTCTTTGTCCGTTAGTTTAGTTTAGAAAGATTATGTCTATATTATGCTACTAAACGAAGATTTTTAGTTCTGACTATTTAGGTTTTAATCCATTAGCATTCCACGTTTTGATATTTATTATCTAATTGAAATATTTTTGGCTGAAATCGTTATTAATTTTTGTAATTCGGGTTGCAGGTTTTAATTAATAAGCTCTCTTACTACGATTAACATTTTTTATACATCAGTTGATGATTTCGGTGTTGTTCATTGCGTTGGTTTTGTATATTGAAGCTGGTATATATGTTTGTTTTTATACATTTATGATCTAGAATTTGTTTCCGGATTGATCTATTTTCCTGATATATTCTGGGAATTCGGTAGGGGCAGGATGGTTTCCGTTACAGTTAACACATTTTAATATTTGCTGATCATACTCGTTGCGATAACTGATTAGTGTGTAGTTTCTTGACCAATATGGGACCAATATGGACCAATATGGGCGTTGCAATTAGTTGTAGCATTTGGCCGCAAATTTTTGCAATCACTGCTGCCATCCGATTTTCAATTGTCTCTACGTGACAGTATTATAATACAAAATTAAAAAAAAAAAAATTATTTGTAGTAATATAAATCCAAAATTTATGTCTGACTAAAAATTCTGGTCCATAAAAAGTGTCTAACACTTAATTTAGTACTTCTAAAATAATATTCTAGGAAATATATATAAAAATCAGCCATGTAAATTTAGGTTAATTAACTCTCTGTTTTAGTTACCTGTCTCACCTGGTACCTGCCCAGGTGTCACACAACGAATTCTACATATGCTCAGGTATTCAAAGTACAAGAGACGCGATTGAGATCCTAAAGTTTCATCTGTGTGAAAATAAGTTATGTCTGATCGCTCCGGGATCTTGGACTATTATAACATTACTTATATAAACTATTGTTTATATAAGTACTGGAACTATTAATTATACTGTAAAAATTATTGTATCCACCAAAACAATATAACTCAAAACATACAAGTTAAATATCATAAAGAGCTCAAAGTCTTGCCTTATACTGCCGTTGCTTTCTGTCTACATTTTATGTTTAAAAAATTTGGTTTGTTTTTCTTAATGTATGATTTTAATTTTTTATTGTATCAAATTAATATCTAATATAATAATAAAGGCTTTTAAATAAAAATTTATAAACGAAATACTAATAAATTTATATTTATTAGATTAAAAAAAAATTGTTTTTTATTGAACTATTTGACAAATAGTACCAGATCCAGCTGCATAATTAATACGCTCATCGGTTTTTTGCTTAAAAAAAAATTTTTATGTTTATTTATAATTAGGAGAATATATATTTACCAGGTTGCCTACCAAAATTTGGCCGCCAGTATTTTTAATTAAATTATTTTTAATTTATTTTTGGTAAAAAATATCGTTCACTTATTTTTTAAATAAAATAACGTATACAAGGCAATTTATATGAACATTCTATAAAATCACAGGTGTAAACAGGTAAGATTTTGTTACATTTATACCTTTATAACGTTTATTAATAATATATTAAATTTTTTTTTAAATTTATTATAATATATGGTTGGCTAATTAAATTCGCCCGCAAATAAGGGTTGCTGGCTGTTAAAAATAATAAATATTTGAGATAGAGTGAAAGAGAGTACGCGTAACGTCATTTGTCAGACGAGGATAGCGATTGTCGGATATTTTTTGGAGTATTTATTATGTCATCTTTATTACTCCCCGGCGGTTGAGAACACTATTTGGCATACTGCCAGCAATCGCTATATTCGTCTGACATCTGATATTACGCGCTAACTCTCTTTCAATATATCTTAAATATTTATTATTTTTAACAGCCAGCAACCCTTCTTAAAAATAATTTAACTAAAAATACTGGCGGCCAAATTTTGATAGACAACCTGGTAAATATAAATTTTCCTAATTATAAATAAACATAAAATTTGGTTTTAAGCAAAAAACCGATGATCGCACTAATCTTGCAGCGGGATCTTAGACTATTAGTTTAAAAAAGAAATATATCCAAATTTTTGAGTTTAAGGTAGTTTGGTACTCAAATGACTTAAAGTTAACCCAATATTTTTTTGTATTTATTCGAAATATTATAATTAAATGCACGATATAATTAATTAAAGTTTAGCAAAATACACGAGCTCTTATGAGTGCCCTTGTTCAATAATACCGGAAATGGAAGGTTTGTAGAAAATTGGCAAAGTTGCAAAAAAACTTTTAAATTGATAGAACTATATCCCAAATATACACTGAAAAAATTTCAGAATAATTTACCGCGTACTTTCCATGTAATTAATTTTTCAATATTGACATGTGGCTTCTGTCTCTCTCCTCCATATTTACTAGCGATAAAATAGTGGTTCCGTTAAGCGCGCCAATTTTAAATAGTAACTAGCGTTTTTATTACACTAATAAATAATATATAACAATAAAAGGATATTGAACATTAATAAATATAAAAATTATTTTGTATAATATTAAATTTATTTTCTAACAAAATTATTTATTTATATTAAAATTCAAAAAAATAAAAAAATTAAAATAAAGAATTCACGATATAAAAAATAAAGTTGACAAAATCATTTAAAGTTGGTATTTGAGTTAGTATTCAAGAGACATTTCATAAACCGTATTAAATTATATCAATTAAATTTTTATGTGAATTTCTAATATAGCATGATGCTTCGTGTATTTGATAGTAAAAAAAAAATTAAAAAAAGTTTTTTATTTGACTTCGAATTGCGGCTACCAAACTATCGTTAATTATTATTTGTACAATAATTAATCATTTTTCTGAATTTTTGAAAATAAATATATGCTGCTTAACAAATCTAAATTACCAAAATTTTAAACATGTATGACTAGAAAATAATAGTCTAAGATCCCGATATAAGACGACCTTCACCGAGATGTTTATTTAATGAAACGTATTTTATATGAAATTTAATATGTCTATAAATATATTGCATATGGGTTGCCTAAAAAATTTCAGTCCAGAGTATGATTAATTAATAATTAAAATTTTTTTTTTTTTAATTTCACCGGTATGATTATTAGATAAATCTATACCAAACGAAAATATGAAGCGCATAGAATATGCAAACGTTAGGTTGCCTATTCTTTTCCGGTCACAACTCTCGGGTTGCCAAGTTTAAACAGGTAAATCTATACTAGTATACTATTTGCAACGGTCTGATTATTGAATTAAAATTAAATGAAATTAAAGATTATTTTAGTATAAACCCGGTGGTATAGGGTTTCATGCGAAAAATCAGTCCCAAATTCCGGTTGTCGAATTTTGAAAAGTAAAATATTGTTGCGAGTGAATGTGTGTGACAGAGAGGTCCCAACCAATCATCCCATGTGATAGAAGAGGACACAGCATAGTAGCTGTTTGAAGTCTGTCCATTTGAAAAAGATTGTGCATGCTATTTGTTCTTGAAAATGAAAAGGATAGCGATAGACTCGTATATGCTGCATTATTTTGGATTAGTTTATTCTTAAAATAGAGGAAAGCTCAATTTTTTTTAAATTAATTTATTACTTATGTGTGTATATTTTTTATATGACACTAAATTATATATACATCTTTTAAAAAAGGGTTATAGTAATACACATATAATACTAATCTTGCAAATTTTATCTTTATTATTAGAAGACAAAAATTAAGAACAATTAAGAAACACTAAAAACTAAAAAACAACTATTAAGAAAATATTTCTGTTTATTGTAAAAAATTATAAATACAATTTTTTTAAAAATTATTCAGGTTCCGACCAATTTAGCTCATTCACGAACATAAACTCATTAAGATATACGCCAAAATTTCAGTTCGTTTTTAAGTTATATTGTTGACGAACGGACAACAAATGGAAATGCATCAACCCATTATACTATAATACTCTAGACATATTCTGTATGCCGAGTAAATGATTAAATGATTCAAAATAATGAAGAAATTAACAGAAATACATATTTTAAATGGTTTGAATTATATTATACATATTAAATGATTTCATTGTTTATGACACTGTAGATTCATATTTTAATTATAAGAAAATAAAGAATGTATAACCCGTTCTTCAAGAAAACTTTAGCTGGTCGTTTAGAATTACGTATACATAAGTTGCTCCGAATGAGGTTATATCACGGCAATCGGCGATTTCACAAAATACGGTTCGTGTGTGATGTACTTATACTACACATAAAGCAAGCGAGACATGCTGTATACAGATTTAAATTAAAAACATCTCTACTTTGTGAAACATTTTTTCAAGTTTGTTGACAAATCTGTTTGCAAACAAATTTTTTACTAAAAAAGTTTTCAAACAAAAACAATCCATAAATAAATTTGTTTTACATATTTTTAAAATGGTGTAATGTATGTAATTTGTTTGTATGCATATATAAGTAATATAAGTACATTGTTTATTCATTCACAAATTTGTTGTCAAATATCTACCTAAAAAATTATTTATGAGCCATTTTTTTCTGAAACAGAAATTTAGCTTTTGCATTGTTATAAATAGAATTAAATACAACATTTAAATATTTTTTAAGATTACAAGGCAATAATTATTTATGTATTTTTCGAATAATAAGAAATATAGATTAGAAATAACTTTATTATTTAAAATTTATTTTACAGCAACAAGTAAAGGTTATTTATAATAAATTTGATACGTTGAGAATATTATTTGAGATGTAAACCATTTTCTTAAATAATAAAAAAGAGCACTCTCAATCAAGTAAATTCACTTTATAGCAGAAAAAAATAAGTTTAATATTATACAAATATTAACGTACATTATACAAATATTATGTATATAAATATTATACAAATATTATGTATATAAATTTGTATTTTAGCATGTAGAAAAAACTACGAATTTTACACATTGTATAGAAGAAAATTTGTAGCTCCTTTAATACATATTTATGTATTTAAATTTTGTTTTATTTTTATATAAAAAATATATTTCATAAACTTCTCATTAACAATTAATTTTGATAATGTATGGTCTGCCTAACAAGCATAAATGTTTCGTAAAAAAAAAAAAAATATATATATATTTTATTTAAGTGGTACTATGTACATTCTTAATTAACAAACCAATGTAAATTATAAAATTAGATACAAAATTTTTAAAAATATCATTAAAATTCATATATAGAATCTTAATATTTCATTTTTTGACGTAGTAATTAGTAGAATAAATGAACGCAGAAAAAGAAAATCATAAAGTAGTTATTAATAAATTCAAGAAAACCAATTACGTGCACTTTTTTTTGGAACAAACCCCTTATTTGATACGGGTGGGTTATTATACCCGACATAAATATAAATATATGAAGGTCATATAAAGTTTGTAACGCTAGCAACTATTCTATAGGTTCCAAAAATATTTTTTTAAATTATATATATCCTAATTTCATTCTGCTTGTCATGAAGATCACTAGAAAATCGGAAGGAAAAGAGAGCGGAACGTTCGATGATGTATTCTCATCTTATTAATCTATATTCGACTGACATTAAGATAACTTAGAAATGAAACTGATACAGAAAGTTTGGATTGTAGCGTGGTTTAGTCTTAAAAAGAGACCTGAATCATTGGCCACGTAATTAAGCAAAATTGACCTAAATAATGATCCATCGATGAAACGATAAGATGTGGATAATATCTTTCTTAAAAAAACAAAAATTATGACCACATGTTACTTTGACATGATACTTTCTCAGTCGTGCTATTGAAAGTGCATGAATTTGATTTTCTCACTCTTCATTTCGCGACATTATTATGACCCCCAAAAAGTTGGCATGGAATTATAAGAATTGCCAATTTTTCTCAATTGCTCCTAATTGCTCACTATTTGCTCAATTAAAATCCGCAATTGCTCACATTAATAATTAATTATTTAATTAGTTATAAACAAAACTAAATACAAAACGATTTTTCTCATTTACGTGAAGACCGCTCAATTTTTCTTATAAATCTTTTCTCTTATCAATTGCTCACTATTTGCTCACCTCAGTGTTATGCAAATTTTTAGTTAATTTCTTTAATTTTTTATAATTAATTAAAAGTAATTATTGCGATTTTAAATGGTGACGTGACTGGACGGAGATATCTTCTGCGCATGCGCATAAATAAAATCATTGCATTTAAAACCATTTAAAATCGCAATAATTACTTTTAATTAATTATAAAAAATTAAAGAAATTAACTAAAAATTTGCATAACACTGAGGTGAGCAAATAGTGAGCAATTGATAAGAGAAAAGATTTATAAGAAAAATTGAGCGGTCTTCACGTAAATGAGAAAAATCGTTTTGTATTTTGTTTTGTTTATAACTAATTAAATAATTAATTATTAATGTGAGCAATTGCGGATTTTAATTGAGCAAATAGTGAGCAATTAGGAGCAATTGAGAAAAATTGGCAATTCTTATAATTCCATGCCAACTTTTTGGGGTTATTATTACGTGTATAAAATTATTATATGTTATAACATATATGTAATCAGACAGATAGGTCGATTCTAAAATGCAGACAGACCACATAATAATTTCGCAGTCGTACTAATGAAGGTGTACGATATTGACTTTTCACTCGTTCAATGGCAGCGATTCAGTGTGAGTGAATGTGAACAATTTTTTTTTAATTTTATAATTTATAACTATTATTTTCAGTCATAAACATGTAATTTTTTATAAAGAAATCAAAGGTTTTTATTCACTTATAATAATAACGATTTTGCTATTTATTCTGTTTTTTACAGAACGTACAACTCGAAATTAAAATACAGAATAAACTTAGTATTGGCTAAAAAAAATCAAAATGATTCTCTGTTCTTCGTTAGAACAGCAGACTTCCGTTGATTCACTGCAGCATTCCTTCCTAGTTTTTGAGATTTTTATCGCATTCGTCATAAGAGATACAACATTCTGTAAAAAAAAAAAACATTTATTTCATTATACATTATAGCAAGTGCGACTCTACTAATAGCAACAGGATATTTTATGGTGTTTCATTGAATTACCTGGTGGACATTGGACCGAATCAGCTGTAAAACCTGGCAGCTGATCTCCATCAAACCATTTGAAGAAATATGTGTCTTGATGATTAATCCACTCATATTCTTTTGGATATGTTGACGGGCATCGTTTATCAGAATTATTCATTCCAAATATTTCATATATATGAAATATATATATATATATATATATATATATATATATATATATATATATATATATATATATATATATATATATATATATATATATATATATATATATATATATATATATATATATATATATATATATATATATATATATATATATATATATATATATATATATATATATATATATATATATATATATATATATATATATATATATATATATATATATATATATATATATAAATATATATAAAAAAAAATTATTAGTTGATATCAGTAGCCTTATATGTATCAACGAACAGCTGAAATCTGGCATCATTTATGTCTATGAATTTCTTCAAATTATACATTTCACAAGTAAATTTCTGGATAATATTGAAGATTTCATTCATTCTATTCTCTGTTAAACTATGATCGCCGTAAAGGTATTTTATTTCCTTTATTATAAAATGAAGGATTGTAATTGCAGCCAGTGAAAGTATAGAAGCCAATTAAGCTTCTACAAGTTAGTTTACCTAGATGTTCGTGAATTCTTGTGACATCTATGATTCGTTCATTTTACCTATTCTTATCTGCATCCAGACATGCGAAGAAGTATTTTTCAACTCATGCATATTCATCAACAAGCATCATTACGAGTATATCGGTATCAGACCCTCTGATAACCCATTTACAAAGGAATAAAAAATTCTCCATCTTTTTTATTGTCAGCTGTTAAAACGAAACTTGTTCAAACTTTTCTAGGACTATTTCAAATTTTTCTTTTTTCCCTTCAGCAAACTTCAAATTCTTTATTTATTTTACACTTTGATCCAATAAAATTTAATAAAACTTGTGTTTTCTTTCCTGTCGAAGATTTGGCGTCGGTAATATCAAATGCTTTTATAAAAATTTCCAAATCTGTCTGATTATTTTCCACTTTTCACCTAGATTACCTTCAAATTTAAATTCACATGGTCGAGAATATAACCCTTTGTCCCAATTTTTTCAATTCAATTCCAATTATTGTTTTAATCCCAATTAATAATTTATTTCAATTATAATTTTAATTCCAATGAATTATTTAATTTCACTTATTTCTTAAGAAATAGATTAAATTGCACTAAGCACCGTTAATATGTTTTAAGTTTAGTTAATTATTTTATGAATCGACAGTTACATTTTAGGTAATCGACAGTAACAAACTCTATGAGTGCTGGTAACAAACTCTACTTTAATTATGTAATTGAAGTAAGCATAATATTCTAGATAAATAATAGATCACAATACAATACTGCAAACTCATTATACCTTTTCTTTAGTTTGTAAAAAGGTTTTCAAATCAGTTTTCGTTGAAGTTGGAAAAAACTAATGATATTAATAATGATAATAATGGAGTAAAAAATAACGGAATTAATAATGAAAATAAAACTCGTTTTCTTAACGAAATCGATCATTCTTATTTGGAATAAGAATACTAGACTAACATTATTAATGGTCTTTTATTTACATATATTCAGATGTTTTAATGATTAATAATTGCAAATACAATTTAATACGTGCAATAAGAGATTTTAAAAAACAGTCAGCAAAAAACAAAATCGTTGAGGAAGAAAATATTTTGCGAGAAAACTGCATATACGGCATTAAAATAATTCGCATTACAAATATGTCCAGAAAAAGAAAATTAAAAATTTAAAGCGCGTCAGCTACATTAAAAATGTCATGTTTTAGCTTTTATCGATTTTAAATCGGTTAAGCACGAAAGCGCAGCATTTTAAAAAAAAATTTAAGAGTTTACCATACCAAATACCGCCAAACATTATACTTATCCTTAAAAGAAGGGAGGCGGATCCTAAAAACTATTAGACCAAAAAGTTGAAAAAAGCAATATGAAAATTCTTAACTATACAAACACAATTGCATTGAAAGAATGCGTTATTATGCATTGCTCTATTTTTGCTCACACAAGTACTTCATGGTCCTACTGTATAAATAATAATATTGATCATCAAAAATAAACATAATAAGAATAATAATTTTTTTTTTTAAGTTTATGTAAGGTCGCTTTTTAAATACTTTTGTTTAACTACAAGCAACCACAAAGGTTCCACTCTGGTAGTAATTTTAATCATATTCATGGAAATATTAGTGGTGATTATTTATGTACAATGTATAATGGATATAGATTCAAATGGTATTGTATAAAACTGCAAAAAAAAATTGCTTTAACTTTTAGCTATTAATTAGCTGTGGCTGAAAACAATATAAAATTCATGCGTTTTAAGAATTTTTTAAAATACCAGAAGAGTTTTCTTTTTATAATTTGTTTTTCGTTAATTTACTAAGGTAAGTAAACGAAATAAGGCTATATTCAATTTTATACCTATATATATCGGTTATAACATACCTCATTAATTAGTGCTCTTTAAATGCCATAAAATAAAATTAGATGCTCAAACGGTTTTCCAAAAAATAAGAATTCTGCAAGCTTTATATTAAGCTAGCAGTTAACTACTTTCAAAAATGGGGAGAATCACTCAAAACATAGATCATTAATTAGTGCTCATTAAATGCCATGAAATAAAATTTGATGCTCAAGCGGTTTTCCAAAAAATGAGAATTCTGCTAGCTTTATATTAAGCAGTTAACTACTTTTAAAAATGGGCAGAATCACTTAAAATCACTCTTTATAGCTCATTAATTAGTGCTCATTACATGCCATAAAATAAAATTTGAGGTTCAAGCGGTTTTCCATAAAATCAGAATACTGCTCGCTTTAAATTAAGCTAGCAGTCAAGTACTTTCAAAAATGGGCAGAATCTGGAAACGTAGCATGAATCAAAATTTAATTAATTCAAAAACTGATTTTTAACTTGTATCTATACAAATAGGCAATAACATTGAATAATTCAAGATTGCGTGGATAATAAAATAATAAAATAATTCAACATTCTAATTTGTTATTTTGTTTATGAATTTGAATTTTTCGATTATACTCATATTTATTAAATCCGAGAAAATTTTATATCATTAGTATATCATATTGTTTATTGGTAGTATTAAATAAACGTAATAATTAACTATTTCAAATAATTTATAAATCAGTTGAAACAGGAAAAAAAAATTTTATTTCTGCAATATTTTCTTGTTTAAAAATTTTGAACCGAAGAATGCAGTCGCAGTTAGCAGTAACACGTTTCAATTATCTATAAGTGATAATAAAAACATTTGTTTACCAATAACTGATATTTGTAATGCCATGTAAATTTAAATTTCCTGATAAATATACATTTGTAAATAAATAGCGTTTAGAAATGATTTAAAAAAAAATACATTGAGAAGATAGAGACAGAAATACTATTAACTAAATACATTTTTTTTGTATTAACTAAATAGTAATTTTTTTCTGACATGTTTATTCGCGTCTACGGTTTGTCAATAACTGAGTTTTATTTATTTCTTCCCAAAATTATTAATATTGCATTGAATAAGACTAGAGTAGAAGCCTTAAAAAATGATAAAAAGTGGAAGAAAATTATAGTAGGATGAAACCCATTAGAAAAGGAGGGGAATATGATAAAAATGAAAAGAAAAATAAATGACGGTCGATCCGAGTTCGGGAAGTGAGAGGGGTGAGTTTTTAAGAGTAAAAAATGGTTTCTCTTGATTTCCGGCAAAACTACAAGTCCTATGGAAAAAACTTAAATAGCAAAGTTGTAGGTAATGAAAACAATGAAGATCTACAACTTTTGTATTTACAATTTTTTCACATAACCTCAAAATTTAGGTGAAAAATTCAAATAACCAAGTTTTTGGTTTTTTATTTTAACCTTTTTCAAAAAAATTTTTTTTTCTACGAAATTTTGTGAAAACTTACATAATTATGTCCCAAATATACTGTAATTCATTTGATTTAAATTATTTATTTTTTTCCCTTATTTTAACTTAATATCAAAAAAGCACCCTAATTTTCAAACGAAAATTCTCGCGTCAAAATATCAGCTTTTTATTTTAATCATTATGTACAATTTTGAGCTATTTATTAAAATTTACACTTTAATTACTCAAAAAACGTAAGATTTCATGTTACATAGATAAACGAAAAAATTGCAAATTGAAATATACTACTATAATTTACAAACAAATAAGTTAATAAAGTTAATATTTAATAAGACATCTACAATATTTTGAAAAAGTTGTAGAATCTTCTTTAAATTATATTTGTAGATGCCTATTTATTGCTGTTTTAAGATAATTTATGACAATGCGGATCATAATACAGGGTGGTGCAGAGAGAATTTTTCAATATTGAATTACTGGGACACAATGGGTTTAAAATAATAAAAACAAGTATTAAATGATAGGATTTTTAATTCCGTTTTTGAAATTACATAGCATATTTAGGTTTGGAAAATAATTTCTTTGAGATGACGGTCCTTCTTGCTGGATACAAATGTGGATCCTCTTCTGAAAATTACGAACGGCTCTCTCCAACATTTCATTCGGCACGGCTTCAATTTCCTGACGAATGGAATTCTTAAGGTCTTCGAGTGTGCGAGGCTTGTTGATGTACACTTTTGATTTTAAATATCCCCACATAAAGAAGTCACGTATCGACAGGTCGGGTGAGCGAGGGGGCCAGTGAACATCGCCAAATCTCGAAATCACATGCCCTGGAAACATTTGTCGAACCACTGCCATGGATGCTCTCGCCGCGTGAGCTGTGGCACAATCCTGCTGAAACCAAATGTCTCTCATGTTCACTTGACGCCTTTCAAGTTCTGGACGAAGGAAGTTCTTTAACATTTCAACGTAGCGAGCTGATGTAACAGTAACTGCAATTCCTTCTTCTTCAAAAAAATAGGGTCCAACAATCCCCAACTTTGAAATGCAGCACCACACTGTTACCTTTAAACTGTGCAGAGGTCTTTGGTGTAACTGTTGTGGGTTATCAGATGCCCAATACCGACAGTTTTGAACATTGACGTAACCGTCCAGATGAAAATGTGCTTCATCACTGTATGAAGACTGTAGCATCGGGATCTTCCGTAAACGTTTCATCCATTATGCGACAAAACTCTCTGCGCTGGACAAAATCCCCTTCGTTAAGCTGCTGGACGATCATTATTTTGTACGGATGGAACTTGAGGTCATCATGTAAAATGCGGTGAAGCGAACGACGTGACATACCCATCGCTACAGCATGTCGTCTAGTCGATCGTCTAGGACTAGCAACAATTGCCGTTCTGACTCGGTCTACATTTTCCGGTGTACGAACTTAACGGGGAAGACCAGGTGGTTTCTTTTTCATCACAGAACCAGTACTTCTAAACGCTGCAACCCATCGGAGTACAGTATTTCGACCAGGCACTGCACCATGACGTCCAACTCTAAAATATTGACGAAAAATACGTTGCACTGTGACTACAGAATCATTGTTTCTAAAAAACTGCTCTACAACGAACACACGATGTTGTACGCTCCATGGCGACTGAAACGGCATTGCATGGGCTGTCTGCTAACATTCGTTCAAGGTCAATACCCCCTCCCGTCGCCGCGTACAAGCGGTTCGAAAAACATGCGTTTCCTCTGCACCACCCTGTACATGCACGATTGATGGCAAGAATACTTTCCATTTCTCATTTTTTGGAAAACCGCTTGAGCATCAAATTTTATTTTATGGCATGTAATGAGCACTAATCAATGGGCTATGAAGAGTGATTTTAAGTGATTCTGCCAATTTTTAAAAGTAGTTAACTGCTTAATATAAAGCTAGCAGAATTCTCATTTTTTGGAAAACCGCTTGAGCATCAAATTTTATTTCATGGCATTTAATGAGCACTAAATGAGCACTAATTAATGATCTATGTTTTGAGTGATTCTCCCATTTTTGAAAGTAGTTAACTGCTAGCTTAATATAAAGCTAGCAGAATTTTCATTTTTTGGAAAATCGCTTGAGCATCTAATTTTATTTTATGACATTTGATGAGCACTAAATGAGCATTAATTTATGAGCTATGTTTTGAGTGATTCTGCCCATTTTTGAAAGTAGTTAACTGCTAGTTTTATATGAAGCTAACAGTATTCTAATTTTTTGGAAAATCTCTTGAGCGTCAAATTTTATTTTATGGCATTTAATGAGCACTAAATGATCACTAATTAAGGAGGTACGTTATAAGTGTTTCTGCCCATTAGACACTACTAGCTTAACATACGTGAAAAAATTGAAGAACCTAACAAAACGTTTCTTAGGAATCATAGAATAAGTGTTAAGAATCATAGAATCATCTAATAGTAAATAATCTAATAGCATAACTATACACAATGCCATAATAAAACTTGAACCTTAAATTAAAACTGATTCAAAAACAAATATATTATACGGTATCAAAGATTATATATCTATCGCATTATTCTTCAAACATTGTTTGACATGTAATTCTTATATTATCTAGATAGAAATAGTAGACGTCATAAGCTCATATATTCATGTTTGTTTAGGAATTTTATCTATATCTTAGGAATGTCCATATTTTGCGTATTTTTAGAGATTTTTAAAAAATAACATCAAATCGTGAACACATGTACGTGGCACATAGAAATTTAACCAAAAGTCGGTAAATATTACATAAAGTGTTGTTTATAATGCTTTACTATTTAGCGATTTAGTAAACGCGAGAAGACGCAGCCTAATTTAGCATTCTATAAAAGCAAATGAAATGTTCTTTATAAATACGTGTAAAAAAGGAATTGAGTTCGATTGAGTATTAACTTCTTGCGCTATAAGAAATCAAATTCAATGATAAACTAGAAAGTAGTGTTTAACATATCTTTATGTAAGTCATATAAATGTTTTAGTTGCTTAGTAATAATGCAGGTATGGAATCCTTCATGTCAAACTCTAGATTGTCAAGAATTGTCCCTGTAACTTTCGAACGCCTTATTTGATTTTGAGGAAATTTGTAAACACATTGATCACATTTAGGATATTGACTTAATAGTTTTTGAAAAATTTCCATTTCCTTCTTCGGGAAAAATGACTAAAAATTCCAGAAAACAATCATAAAATATGCAATGAAAATTATAGACCGGTCCGAAGATGGTTCCGTTTGATTCAAGTTTCTTTCACCACTAGACTATTTTATAATATATTCGTATAGTCTATTGGCATATATTATTGAATTTCTCTAATAGAATGTTTTGTGTACGCATTATTTATATACTCATTATTTACTTCTGAATGAGATCTGCAGTTTACAGAACTACTAGTAAAATTATTACTTCACAAAACTATTTTTGTGCGCCTGTATTGAGAAAGAGTAGAAAATTTAATCCGCCAACGTCGACAATATTTTTTTATACCCCAAGCATAGACAATTTTTTATTCTTCCTATTAATTACCTTAATCGGTAATGATACTTTTTCGATTCATAATAATATCAACTCATTTTACTAGGGAGTTTTTCCAATGCAATCAAAAATATCGATACCCTTTGGATGTTGCAATTTGTTACTCAGTAAGTACTAAGTAAGGCCTGGAGACTCGAAAACATTATGTTTTCTGCAATCTATAAAAAATCTCTAATCTATAAAAAATCCATATTTTTTACTTCGTATTAAAAAGAAAACAAAAATTATTTTTTCTTAACAAAAACTATACTTATGTCATTACTATATTTATATTTCACATGGATAAAATGAGCTAGCAAAGCTAATAAAAATGAAAATTTTTATAGCACGCGCCTTCGCATACGTATGTATAATAAAAACGTATATAAATAAATAAACTAATCAAGTCTCCGTTCTGTTATGTTTTTTTTTTTTACTATCGAGAGAAAAGGAGCCTTTTTATTTCAGTACATCTCTATAATTATTAGGTAGATATCTTCGGACTTTTCGAAATATTTATCCGGCAACCGTACTTAATATCGATACTTCGCGAATTTTCAAAGAATCGATATTTTTTTCTAGACCCTTTATCCTAACAAATCAATACTTCTTTGATATTTTGGTCTTTTAGGTAATGATATTTTGTAATTGAAAAAAAAAAATAAATAGGAAAAAGTGTCAATGTTTTCAGATATTGAAAAGTACATCTTGAGTACTCGATACTTTCGATTCGATATAGGATCCGTAAATATTACCATTTTGTAACACAATGAACAGATATCCGGCATCAAAGTACTAGCAAATAATACCAAGTGGTAGCGAAAGAGTTAAAAAAAAATTTCTCTACAAAGAACACATATAATAAAAGTAATTCTACATTCAAATCTAGTGGAAGAAATTAGGAAATTTTTTCGTGACAAATCAAAACTAATCCGACATAGATGATTTTTTTTATGTAGGTAATTCATTCCATCATTGTCCGTCAATGTAGGCAGATGTATTTTAATGTTAAAAATAAATAATTTAAAAAACAAACAAAAATAATTTGACCTCAATAGTTAAAATTTAATAAATTCTAATTTGTATATGTTAATAAATTTAATAAACTTGTGTGACATTATCTACTAAGCATTATCTCAACATTGTGAATTGTATATTAGCCCAGTCATATTAGGTAAAAAAAGGGGTCAACCTCGGAATGAAAGATAATAAGCTGCAAATTGGTATGAACCTTTGTTTTGTCATTCTAAATGTTGTCTCAAAAGTCACAATCGTTATCGCGTCCGCGTCTCAAGATATTCAAGGTCAAAGGTCACAAAAATCTGTTTTTCGCGAATATCTGGCTTCCTATCGGTTAAATGAGATTTGCATTTATTATAAAAGTTGTAGGCTATAAAATTCCCTACAACTTTTGTTTAAACTTTTTTTTTCATACGACCAACCGTTTTGAAGGTAGAGCGCGAAGAGTGCACATCGTACAGTCATATACGGCCTAATGCAAGGTCAAGCGTGAGTTATGGTTATCAGTACGTTATAAAGTCAATTATTTACTTGGAAATTATAATTATTAAACAATGCCTATTATTTATGTACTAACTATTAATTATTTATATTTAATTAAAGTAAGTAACTTGATTATTTATATATAATTATTCATATTTAACTATTTAAGTATAAAATATTATTAATTCTGGATTATATATTTTAGTTTTATTTTAAGTTAAAATGATAGTAAGAGTATATATTTTACACATATTTTTATTTATTATTAAATACGGCATAATATACATTTATCAAAATGTGAGTTCAAATATCAAAAGTATCTTTGTTGATTTTAATTGTAATGAAATTGGAAATGGAAGCTAATTATCTTCTTCTTCTTCGTCGTCTTCTTCTTCTTGTCGCTCAAAAATGTTCGATTCATTGTCATCATCCTCATTATCTGTCATGTTCATCTCCAAACCTTCCAGAATATCGGGATCATATGTATTTTCTTCATCGGGATTACTTGGATACAGTGAAGCGTTGAGGCAAGCTTGTCCGTTGCACTGGCCGCAAGCTAAAGAACATTGTAGCCCTGATTTTCTGCATCCACAGCGGGAACCACAACCATTTTTGCAATTGCAAAATATTACGTTTAGTAGTTCGGCTGGTGCTGGAGGTAATAACGTTCGTATGGGCTCCAGGATTTCATTTTCAAGCATCCAGCCCCATTCTTGAGGTTCTAAGTCCTTCCCTAACCACGTTTGAATCTGGTAGTAGACACAATTTATGTGTTGATGAGCTGCTACACTTGTTGGTGGAAGTGATGACAGTTGTACAGGTTTATTTAGTTTTGTAAATTTGATGAATTGCGTGTAGCGGAAATGATCAATGTTGTCCTCAGATTTTGGAGCATTATATAATGCCAACAAGATGCGCACTCCATTTTCTAATAATGTTTGTTTTGGGCAGTTTTCTTGTTGAAATACTTCCACCAGCTTATCTAAATCAGGAATTTTTTCCAATGCTCTAGTAACAGTTGTTTTTCCTTTTTTAAATAGCGCAGAAGTCGTGTCACAGCCACTGAATGCGTGTAAAAATAAAATGTGCTTTTTAGTACGAGGATATTGGTCAAAACTTTTAGTAGAATATATTTGTGTTTTGACATTGCCTTTGCCAACTTTTTTCAAAAAAATTTCCTGATGATGTGACTGAGTACGTCCAATTAAAATAACGAGCAAATCGATATCTTCTCCTATGATGACAGCAGTCTTTTGATGTTCTGATAAGGCAATAGCTGTGTCAATGATGAGAACATCAGCATCATCTCTGGCTTGTTTTGTTGTGATATTAACAGTTTTAAATTTTTCAACAAGCATGTCGATAAATTTTTTTTTATTAGACCGATTTGATAAAAATTTTTCTTGACTGATTGGCACAACCATTGTTTCGTCAAAACAAACTTCATATGATTTTGAAAGTGCAGCAGTTCTTCTTTGTTGTTCCAGTGCTTTAATATTTTTACTATAGTCCGAATATCCGTCAAATATAACAACAATTGCTGAGCCATAATGTGTTTGTAAATATTTAATGTACTTATTTAAAATAATAGAGAAAGTATCGTCTTTGCTCCATACGACGCGATGCAGAAGAAATCCACCATCGATGATGTATGTTACATTATTTTCATCAAGATCGATAACGACAGGCATCATATTGTCATATAATGTTGCTTTCGTGGTTTTTCTCATGCCATTACTATCAAATAAAGATGTCGGATACGGGCTTACTTCATACTGAAGATATTCTTGTAAATTACTTTCAAATTTTTTGCTTACAGTTATTCTCTGGAAAAGTAACATTGGATCTATAGAAACTTTACAATCATTAATTTTGACAGATTTGTTAATGGCTGAAAGCGGTAAAACCTTATCGACGCGTTTTAACTTTATTTCGTTGAAGTTCAAACCAGTTATCTTTACCATAGATTGCAATCCAATTTCATGGGCTCGGTGACAATTAATTTGGTCATTTCCAACGATTCCTGAAGCTAAGGATACCAACTGATTCGTATTTGGAAAGGGATTATGAAGCGTAAACCAACCAACCAGTTCATTTACATCAGTATCATCCCTTTTTATTCGTGAATCTCTAGCATCAACATGTTGGTCCACAGAATCGAAAGAAATGTTACAAAACCGTTCAATTTCTTCACAAATTGTATTCGTGGCATACATAGCATATACCCACTTACATAGAACACTTTCTTGTGTACTTCGGCCTCGAGATACTCCTCCTTCTGTCTTCATAGATTTCATCAGACTTTGCTCGATTACCATGTCTGTCCTTGTACCAGAATTGAATTTTTCTGTTCGTTTTACAGTAAAGAATCCGTTTTTAAAGTTCTCAAAAGCCTGTTGATCCATTGTCTCCTCAAGTTTTAACATATCTTGAAGATACAAATGAGCTGATTTCGCATATAGGAAATGACCACCAGCATGAAAATAGGGCAGCATTTTTCGCACTGCATCCAAATGTTCTTGAAAAAGTCCCAGCCTTTCAGCGCGAATGAAATCTAGGGCTATTGATACCATTTCAAAATATTGCACCCTTAACTGTGCCGTGGGACCTCGAGCTTTTAATTCTTTTAGTTTATCCTGAAATTGATCAATTAACGAGTTGGAGCTGCTCGTACATCCTTCAACATCTTCGTAGGAAACATCGCGACTAGTTATCTGTTCAATTAACTCATCTAACACACAATTTTCAATTTTCATCTCTTCAAAAATCTTTATTGATAATGCAAGTCGTAATAATATATGGCCTCTGATACTTCTTGCATAAGCGTGACCATTCAACATTTTGTCGACCGAATTTGTAGCATATATTTTACTTAGCTTCCTTGAGACCACTACCGTCCATTACATGTCCTATGCATCCAAGAAAAGACATGAGCATATGAAATCCTCCAAGTTTGACAACTGTTTTAGACAAGTCTGAGTTTGCATCTGACACAGCAACCATTTCACGTGCTTTTGAGTACAGGGGCTGATCAAATGTAATTATGCACGTTTTTTGTTGATGTGACTTGGCAATATTTATAGCACTATGTAAAGTTGTATAAATTGTGTCTAAATTACTGGCAGGATGATCAATGAAAGGTAGAAATATAACCTGAGAAGTTGAAAAATTTTGATTATTTTTCGTAAGTTGTTGAAGATAGCCATTCCACCCTGGCAACGGTGAAAGATTCTTCCATTTTCCGTATAACCACAACAAATCAACTGCATTAAATTTTTTTTCAATCAGTACTTGATCATCATGTAGATTTTGGACTTGAATCTTGCTGTACCCAGGTACAACTGGCTTTTCATATGCTAAAAGAGATACATGTGATATTGCTGCTAACTCTTTTGCACTCGGTTTAGTTGTACATTTTTTTATGCGATCATCATAAATTACAGCATCTTTCGGAGTAATTATTTTTATCATTCCCATAACGTGAAGAGTATTATTACCGTCAAGAGTACTGACATTAATATCTGCATTGTCTCCAACATATTGTACCAACGCACCAGACTCTGATGGTAAAATACGAAGTAGGGTGGTAAACTGCTGAAACTTCATACTGTATGGTATTACTATATGATGCAGCAAATCCTAAAGATGATAAAACATCCAACAATTTTTTAGACCCATATCTTCTGTGAAGAAATACGGAAAGGCCCAACAGTAGCTGTGATGAAAATGAACGTTCTCGTATCGAAGCCATTATTGCGTGGCTAATAGATGTGCATTTCGTTTTTAAATGATCTACTTGTCCTTTTCTATTTTTTAATATCATTTCTTCCAAAAAATGTGATAATGTTTTTGGTATTTCTTCATTAATACAATCTAGCATTTTATTCGGATACGTTTTTGTTTCAACTACAGATGATCTGATGTCTTCCCTAATAATAGCCGCAGCAGCTTCTACAATCCGTAGACGTTCTTCTACAGGAGTACTTTTTTTATTTTCGTACCAAGCTTTTGATAATACGTTAAGCTGTGTATCACGGAAAGATATAATTGTAAATGATCCAATTTTTTTTGTGATTATTATATCAGTTAAATACTTTTGTTGTAATTTTGTAATAATTGTCTTATCGTCAGGTATGTATTCCGTACGGACATCTTTAAGTTCTTTCAAAGTAAATTGAGAATCTTCATTATTTTCTATATAATAAAAAATCTCCTTCATTGCTTGAGTGACTTGATCATCTTGGCGAGGCTTTTTATCTGCAGATGGTACTCGGGTTAAAAAGTTGGTATAGCAAATAGTATGATACTTTGCTTCAGCAGCGATCAAATCATACTCGTAATATATACGTTCCTTTACTAATTCTCCTAAGGAATCGTTTCGTTCTTCTGCTCTCTTAATTACGTTGTCTTTGAATGCAAGAGTACTTACATTACTTATTGTCCGTCTATACTTTAATTTTTTTTTCTTTTCTGCTATTTCATCAGCTTCTTGGCCACAAAATAAGCATAACTTTCCAAAATCAAAGACTTCATTTCGTTTTTTACGAGGTGCACTTGACGTTGAAGGTTCACTCTCATCTGTGCGTCGTTTTGATGCAATAATAACATTTTTACTCGTGTACACTTTTCGACACTCGGAATGCACATTTACAGAACTTAAAGTATTTAAATAGTCTATATGTCCATCATTTCTTTCAATACTTGCAGTTTTTAAAGTTTGTAAACCACGTACGACATTCACAGAAACACCTTCTGAAAGTTTCTTATCACATATAAAACACAAATCAGCCATAGCTCTTAAAACCGTACGTCCGTAGTTGCAACGGTACAATTTCAAACTAACGAATAATCTTGACTCATACAAAGTGGAGAGAGTGGCCTTGAATACTATAGAACATCTGTCCCGGCAATGAATAGAAAAGGGCATAGGGTAGGGACAAGTATTTCCAGGTATATAAGTATTGAGAAATTTACGCGTTTTAAAGAAAAGATATATAATGTCGTGTTAACTTAAAATAAAACTAAAATA
>CM035593.1:0-48647 GCA_020423425.1 Chrysopa pallens
CATGAAAAACTTTAAATCGCTCCAAGAATGTGTATAAATTAATTATGCAAAATATACATGTTTACAAACCAATACAGAATATTATAAATATCGATATAGAATAAAACCATTAATTACGCTCATTATATGATTTTCAAGAATTCGAAAATGGCGTACTATAGGAGAAAAGCATCTTTCATGATAGCGTTCAGTATCAGAATGGGCAACAGAAGATAGATTGTTTTATATTTCAATTAGAAGTATCTATTCGTGGACGAATAATTTATTTTTTATTCGTCCGATTATCGGATAAACATACACAGTTTCTATTCGTCGGATAAGTTAATTTTTATTTCTTCGAATAAGAAAACTTTCCTAAACTGCCTCCTATTTTCCTAAAATGTTCCTCTTTGTCTTAATATTTATATCCTATATAGATATAATGTATGTACTGTATAAATAATCAAATCAAAATAACAATTTTTATCCTAAACATTGGCTTTTTCCACAAAGGTATTATAAGTTTGAATGGAAGAAATTTCTTAATATCGGGTGCTTTAGCATAAACAAAAGTAATTTACTTCAATAGAAAAATGTAGATTTTAAAACAAACTACTAACTGATAAATAAATTGTAACTTTTAAAGTTGCAAACATGTAAATAAAACTATATTAATTGATTTGTGAATTTTGACAATTTTTTAAAATTACAAAATGTTTTTCTATTTATTGCAAAATTTGACAGTACGGCTAACACATGTAAAATCCCAATAAACATGAAATAAATAAAATATACTTTATTTCCTAGTAAATTAATTCCTGCAATGGCATACGGTCGAAAAATGGAAAGTATTGCTTTAAAAGAGTATGAAGGATTAATTGATCCTGTGCATAAAGTTATTAAAGTCGGATTAATCGTTAATATATGTCAACCTTGGTTGAGCTGCTCATCTGACGCAAAAAATTGTACTAAAACTTGAAAACTTTTATTTCAGTTACTATATTAAAAGATTGACAATGAAGTTTAAACAGTGAAATTTACTTCTTAAGTACTAATATAAATAAAAAATACTTACGAATGTTATTTGATGTAATTAATTATCTATAATTACATTTTGAATACAAAAGATTTTATTAGTGAGAAAGAAAAAAAATACTATGACCAAATATACTTGAGTAAAAATTTATTTATTTTGATGTACGTTAGTATTGTAATGATATTTACAAATAAAATATATTTGTACGTTCACAAAAATGTTTTTATTCCATACTTAAATATTTTACAATTGTTGAATTTTTCAATTCATTTATAAGACGTTCTTTGAATATAATCTTGTTATTTGAATAGTGGCTTCTGATTGTTTATTATAGCACAAATCACGAAAAGAATTTCATCAATATGAGGTAACAGGAATACTGGCACTTTAGAAAGAATGTTGAAATCCTTTATTCTCTGATTAACTCTTTCAATATGTAATAATTCTGACTGAAGCAATATTGTATATATAGTTTGTATTTATGGAAAACCTTTATCCGCAAGAACAACATCCCCAGGCTCTATTAGGTCAATTAGTCCACAATCGTTAGTAATGAAGCAATCACCAGCACGACCACCATAACCCTTCGACAAATAGCTGATAAATCTGTTCGGAGTACATCCAACTAAAAATTTTGTAGTGTGATGATGCTTTTAATTACATTAGAGTACATTAGAACTTTGGGCTTAACTTCTGGTGGAACCTCAGTGTTGATCTCTGTACAGTGAATAATTACACGTGTTTCAGGATAATGAAATTTAAATGCTTCGGGCATAGATGCTTGAACTGCAATATGAAGCTGCTGCAAGTTTTTTATGAAGATAGTCGTACGATGAACATTAAATAAAACAGACAGTGCTGTAAATGTCAAACCAGTTTTTAAATTTCATTAAAACATTACAAGTTTTACTGCCTGGAAGGAGGCTTAAGATCCATGAAAAAAGAGCTAATGTCACACCAGTTAAGCTGCTCATAGTACGTCTCATCAGAAGTTACAGAAGAAATCCCATGAAAACCTTGGCAGTTAAGCTTTGATCGAATCGATATATTGATAGGATCACAACTAGAATCCTTGACATTTTACTTGAGAACTGGTATAGAAGCCTCACACATTTTGTCATCCATTTTTTTTACTGATAAATGGACCTGCACTGCAGCAGTACTCACACCTTCACGACAATCCAAATTATAGAAAAAATACGAATAATCGTCCCATGAATGATCTGGTAGCTCATCAGTTTGGCAACTTATGCTTCGATAAACTGGATGAGAATTGTTTAAGTCATTCATTTCATAATCATATTGTTCCTGAAGTTCGATTCCAACTGGGTCTTGCTCCATTCTTACAACACTTATATTATTATTATTATTACCCAGGAAAAAATGATTTTGCCTAATTATATATAATCATATATGATCAGATCCAAAAATTGGCCAGATCTGATTATATATGATTATATATAATCATGTATAACGCAGCAAACCATATTATGTCTGATTATATGTGATCATATATAACGTAAAAACCAGATTATGTCTGACTATATATAATCAGGTATAATAATTTATACATATGTGCACACCCATTTTCAACTGTTATTAATCCATGAATTTGTGGGGATTTGTTTACACGGGCTGGATTGGTTTTTGGCCCCTACGTTCAACATGTGATTAAACTACCCATGGATTTGTGGGGTTAAGTTTGTACGGGTCGTGTTGGTTTTTGGCCCCTAAGTTCAACCTGTGATTAAACTACACATGGGTATCTCAGGTGAAAACTCGAAAATTGGTATTCTTCATGTTCGTCTTTTTTGCCAAAATTCATCAAAAACACGTATATCGTAATCGAGTACAACTTTTTATATATTTTTCTAGTGCAGTTAGTTAATTTTAATAAGTTTGTTTTGAAACATGACATTCTCATAAAATCGATATATTTGAAAAAATACATCAAATTAAATATATATTGTACGAAGGTAATCTTAAAGAAAAAAAAAGTTAGAATTAAGAAATATTTTTCAATTAATTTAGATCTAAACTTTTTCTGTGTTTTAAAAATAAACCACGGTTTCTCTTGAACACGATATGAATTACAATTTATGGATAAATTAAAAAAAAAATAAATACTTAATAATAAGAGACAGCATCACAATGATTTTATTTTAAAATTTGAAAATAGTTAATAATATTATTATAATAAAACGGTTTTAACACGTGGCCATGTGGAGTTATCTTATGTATTGATATTCATCATCATTTATTAGTTAAAACTTTGATCAATTGATGGCACTCGAATTAAGAAAATGAGTCTAGAAAGTTTTTTAAAAAGGTTGATTATCCTTTAAGAAAAAAACTTGCCTAATTAAACTATCTATAGAAACGATAATTGTAACGAATGTAAAAATTTAAAATGTAAGCAGTAAATGCAGCCTATCGAAAACATGCGAATTTTAAATTATATATAGCTAGGTAGGGATGTGCGATTCTCGTGATAAGTATCGATACCTCCGTCTATTAAGTATCAATCAAGTTAGTATCGTTACCACAAAATAGCGACTTA
The DNA here is from genome assembly GCA_020423425.1 of Chrysopa pallens. Taxonomy (NCBI): domain Eukaryota; kingdom Metazoa; phylum Arthropoda; class Insecta; order Neuroptera; family Chrysopidae; genus Chrysopa; species Chrysopa pallens. Next base: position 3,576 of record CM035593.1, read on the forward strand.
TACAGTACCGATACCAAAAATATCGATCCTTACATTTTTGTGCGCAGGCTTGGTTTAAATTAATCTTAACTTAAATATTCACAATGATAGAATAAAATAATCAAATAAATATTTATTGGTTAATATTCAAAACTTAATTGACACATGAAATTAAATATTAAATATTTTATATTAATAATCATTTGACCAGCATTTTTAATATTAATGATAAATTTTTGAAAAATATCGTCCATTGCTATAAAAATTTAAATCAACTCAAAAACTTAAGAAGCATTGGCGCTTTTTAAATGATTTTTAAAAAGTATCAATCACTAGATGGCAGTATCGCTTGATGTTATTGTTATAATGTCTATGTAAACACAACACACATATATATCGAGATAGTGACAACCTGGTAGAGGTAGTCAGGGAACCTTCCTGTAACCTCAAAACGTCGATGTCTAATGAAAACTCGAAGTTTTCAAAACGAGGTAAAACTAATAACTTTCCCGATTTTTGAAAATCTTCGATTTTCTTAGCGGGAAGTTAAAAAATATCACAACAAAACTAATTTTTTATTAATATTAAGCTCAATTCCTTTATCAAATTTTGGGAAGTAATTAGTGAACATAGGTAGTTATTTCTCTATACCATAAATGTGTCATAATGTCAAAAACTGAGCCTTTATAAAATGCTTGCATGGCTTTGTCGCACACCTCCCCGACTATTATTCTTTATTGAATAGTTTTATACAACCTTATTCAAAATATCATATGACTAATCTTGTTCTTTGATATCATAAATACTGGCTGCCAATACTGGAAATTGTTCTAAAAGTGATCTTGCCATAAACGAAGACAAACCAGGTCCACAAATTGGAAGTGGATCTCTTTTTACTTTAGATCCGAAACATATTGGGGCAAATACTGGCCGTTTTATATTATAGTTAAATCCTTAAATGTAAAAAAATAAAGAAAGAAATGTACACCAGACAAATTCAATCAAATAGAGTTTTTTAAAGAACAATTCTTAAAGAGATCATATTTCTGATTTCTTACAAAATTTAGAAAAATGACTTATTAACTTACAATTCTGAGTTCGTACGAAAATCGAAAGTGTTAAAAACATACTTCATATTTTCGAATTCAAATGAAACTGGGAAAAAAGACTTTTTACAAAAGTCATAATTCTCACTTTTTACGAAAATTAGAAACAGACTTTACAGAGTTCATAATTCTTACTCTTTACGAAAATCGGAAAATAGACTTGTAGGGGCATTTGGTTACTAGTGATAATTGAGTGAAGTTGGTATAAGTTTACTAATTTAGGACAACGATATGATTAGAGAGATATGGCGTTCATGTTGAGTGGTTGACTGTGATTCATTAGTGTATCGAAATGAATGAATATATTATTGTAGGATGGATTTGTGTTGTAATTTATAAAATGCGAAGAATAAATAAGTAATTTGTAATTAATATAAAAATAATTATTTCATACATAAAAATCCTACAGACTTCTCAAACAACTCCGAAGAATTACTTCTTATGAAGCCTAAAAAAAGACTTCTTAAACAACTTTTTATTAAGAGTTTCTGAAACAGAGGTCATTATTAGGCATCTTAAAAACGCCTTCATAAAGACTTCTTTTTGAAGCATTTATGACTTGAATATTTGCTGGTATGGTGATATTTATGCAACATTCATTTTAAACTGGAAGCTATAAAGTATACCATAAAATTAGTGAATTTTATAATATAACGCATGGAAGATTCAACTAATTGCTTAGTTTATTTAAGTATACATCTGATCGTTCGTTACATCTGACAGTTCAATCGTTATCATCAAATTATCAGAAGAAATAACATTACACCGTATATGTAAACAAAAATATTGCGCCTAGTAAACAAACATAAAACATATCTGTGAACTCAACTCATGATATGTACAATATCCATAACTGATAAATTTACATTAAGACTTCGGTTAATAAAACAAAATTTTACCATTCTATATTATTTTAAATTAATGATACAAATAAAAGGCCCAATTTTCCCACTTCGAATGGATAATTTTTTTGAGAAAATAAGGTTTATAACAGAAGAAAGAAATAGGAGAAAAAGGAATACAAATTCTCTGTCTATAATGTATATAAATATAGTTAGTAGATTCAACAAATCGTGTATTTATATATAGGTTTCTCAAAAAATGTATTTACACTACGAATAAGGAGAAAAATATTATTTATTAGCATTAATTTAAACGAAGTTCAGACAACGCTGTCAGTGCGCATCAAGAGATTGCCAAATATAATTCACAAAATAGATAATTAGGAATACAGTAAATTTTACTGTTGTAAAAAATTTTGTCTTTAAGATATCCCCACAAAAAGAGGTCCATGGGTATGAGGTTTGGGGAACGCACAGGATTTTCAATGACACCTCTTCATTCAATCCATGAAAAGCTGTATTTACGTGACACACAGCTTGTAAGTGGCAGTTAAAGTGTGACTACATTATTTTTGAGACACCAACTTGCCTGAGGAAAATAAATTAGTGAAACGTCGCAAAATAAGAAAAATTAGCATCTAATTATTTTTATTATTCAAATTCCCAAAATATGACACTAATTTATTTGAAATTATGGACGAAAATTTTACTTATATATTTTTATATATATAAATGATATACGTTTGGAAAGTTAATTTGTCAATTATTAAAGAAAATTATTTAATTTCGATAAATTAGGCGTAAACTTCCTTGAGATAAGTAAAATACAAACTTATAGTGCAGAGTAAATCAGGTTCGACAAAGGTCAAACAAATTTATAATTGACCGAACGAAGTGAGGTCTTTGATATTACTAGAGGATATCGAATGCCATTTGTCTGTATGTATGTATGCATACATGATGTACCTATCTATGTTCCGCTCTTAATTTCGAAAGCGCTTAAAAATCTTGGAATGACACCATTAGAGAGGTCTACCGCTCTACGAAGCTACTAGTAGGTATTTCAAAAATAAAAATATTTTATATATTTTTTGTTTTATTTATCCATATATTCATTGTTATTCAAAGCATCAAAATTGTATCGACAATGATTCTGGGCAGTAATCTTTTATTTTGTATCTTATATGTTTTTAAATTTTTTTTACAATTAAATGCTAAACCAAATGTTTCAATTAAAACATAAAGCAACCATTAACGAAAAGTGATCATAACGAAGAAAATATAATTGAACATCTTCAAAAAATATAAGTAAGTCACTTTAATCGTATCAATTTCTTAGGATACTTGCATTAACTAACACGTTGAACAAATCTGCTTCTAACTTTATTTGAATATAAATAATTAATCATCAGATATATTTTATATATATGTATATATATATATATATATATATATATATATATATATATATATAGATATTTATTTATATATATGTATATATATATATATATATATATATATATATATATATATATATATATATATATATATATATATATATATATATATATATATATATATATATGTATATTTAGAATTTAATATACGATATTTAACTTGAATAGGATTCATTAAAATTATGCACATCGCACGCGGAGCGATTTTAGTGAAATCGGCGATATCACCGATTTCTACGATATCACAGTATTTTATTCGCACACGGAACAACTTATGTGTATGAAATCACTAACGACCAGATAAAGTTTTTTGAAGAAGGGGTTATACTTTGTTTATTTTCTTATATTTAAATTATGAATGTACAATATTTTAAGGGATGAAATACATCAAGTAATAAGTATTGTAGATGGAATATAATATAATTTAAACCATTTGCAATATACATTTCCTTTTTCAAAATGTTTTATTATATATATATATATATATATATATATATATATATATATATATATAAATAAATAAATAAATATATATATATATATATATATTTATTTATTTATTTATATATATATTTATTTATATATATATATATATATATATATATTTATATAAACAGATGTATATATTTATTTATATATATATATATATATATATATATATATATATAACTACCCATTTCTGTTTGTCCGTTCGTCTTTGGTGGCCTATATCTTAAAAGTGAGTATAAGTTCATGAATAAGCCAAATCGGTACATTAGGCCCATACTCAATTATAGAACCATAATAGAAGATTCAAAAACAAAGTGTACTTTGAACAAACAAACAAAAAAACAACTTTTGAATGATCATTTTTCAGAAAATCTTTGGATTCACCACATATTAACAGATATATAATTACAATTCATATTATTATTATTATATGTGTATTTGTAACTGTATAGACAGGATATTTAGATTATTTTATAAATACTAGTAATTAAATTAAATAGTTCAAACACATAGTATCTAAGAAATTAACTCTGTTAGTCGTTTCTTAATCTGTTTTATTTATATTTTAAGTGATTTTAGTTAAAAATGTTTAACGTGTTGAAATTCATTTACAGACAATGTAAAACCACTACTCATAATACAATTTAGTTTTTTAACAAGTAATTTCAAGATTAAATTAAATAATATCTATTTTTTATGATAGTATATAATGTATTTGCATTACTTAATAAACGAAGTGTAAGGCACATCGCACACGACGCGATTTGTGTGAAATCGGCGATATAATGGATGTGATTTGCTTATGGAAAGCAGTGTATAGTCGCATACGGTGTGATTTTCGTGATTTGAAATCATACATGTGATTAAAAAATCGCAGCACAAATCCTACGTTCATAACATCACATTGACAATTTTTTTTTATTCTTGTTTAAATTGTCATATAAATCAATGTTTATGACAAAGATAGATTGTTAAATAATATTATTTTTTATATTTAAAAATAAAGACATGTACAAACAAAAAAAGGTTAGATTCATGTACTGAAACCTATAGAACAGGTTTAATAGGTGCATCTCATAAATTTTTTTAAATACATAAATATTCTTAAAAGAAAAGGAATGAGGAGTAGCGAGTATTAAGTAAATGCTAATAATATCCTGCAATATTTTTATCTTATAATACATGGCATACTTTTATCACCGGTATGGTATTGTTGAAACTGTTGTGTTATATACGGATAGAGATTACTTTCCATAAGAAAATTACATGCACGAAATCGCACTGTGTGTGATATGCAAAATCAAATACTGAAATCGTAAGAACTCCATCATGATGCGACAACAATCGTATGTAATCTTACATTCGTAAGCAACGTTGTCAAATACATAAGAGCTTTCACCTATGTCTAAATTTCTAGGCATATTTATTATGTATGGATAGCAAAAAAGGAAAAAACCTCTTTCTCTAGGTATCCTTCTCCTAATTATTGTAGCAACGTTGCAATAGATACAACATTTCTTCATTATGGCAGTAATGACGTTCTACAAGAGTTTATAAACTTATTTTCTTAAAACACTTTTCAAGCGTCAATATTATTTTCATTCATTTCAATTACAGAGTAAATAAACAGAAATGAACTTTAGAATAATTTTATAAAATTAAGCCAATACATCGTATACTATTACTCAAAAATATAATATGTATTGATTCTTAATATAGACTAGGGTCGATAATTTTTGAAACAAAAAAAAAATACCATAGAATGAAACCCATTAGAAAAGGAGGGGAAAATGATAAAAATGAAAGGAAAAATAAATTACGGTCGATTCAAGTTCGGGAAGTGGGGGGGGGGGTTGTGTTTTTAAGGGTAAAAAATGGTTTCTCTTGATTTCCGACAAAACTACAAGTCCTATGGAAAAAAGTTAAATAGCAAAGTTGTAGGTAATAAAAAGATCTACAACTTTTGTATTTACAATTTTTTCACATAACCTCAAAATTTAGGTGAAAAATTCAAATAACCAAGTTTTTGGTTTTTTATTTTTATCTTTTTCAAAAAAATTTTTTTTTCTACGAAATTTGGTGAAAACTTACCTTATTATGTCCCAAATACACTGTAATTTATTTAATTTAAAATATTTATTTTTTTGCCCTATTTTAACTTAATATTAAAAAAGCACCCTAATTTTCAATCGCAAATTCTGGCGTCAAAATTTGAAGCAGATTGGACGAAGGAATTCCGTTGTCCCATACAAACTTTGCCTCTGCTTTTCATCCCATTAGCGGTCGAATTTCAGAAAATCTTTTCTTATGGGATGCCTGGTATTTGATATGTAACCCACTATTTTGTGTGGGTTACCCGTGACACGAAATATTAATATATACACTCGTGTTTGATGTGAACCACCCGGTACCTCGTGCACCCACAATTCGTGTGTATTGTGCTGTGGTTCTCATATACTTGATGAAAAATAGTAAAAGGAAGTCCAGAACCACTAATATAGAAAAGAAGAGATAAATAAATTCTATTTAGAATAGTTGACCCGGGTAAACATTGTTTTGTTATATAAATTATTACTAATCAACATCAATATCTCCTAAATATAATAACATATTCTCAACTGTCTATAACTAAATAATGAAGCTGAGGCAAATCATAATAAATTATGATATTAATTTATATTTTGAAGCATACCCACCCGGTTTACGCGTTGCTGTGTTATTTTTCACATTTTAATAAATGATATTACATCGTTTACATGCGGATGCAATTCTACCCTTAGGGGAAGAATTTCAAATTCTTTCTTATCGGATTCTTGGTATTTAGTGTGCACCCGGTACATTATATGCACCCGGTATTTACCTGGTATTTGCTGGGGTACACCCGAGACCGCGTTCATCCGATAATTTTTGCTGTGGTACACATACACTTGATGAAAGGTATATGGACCTCCTGAACCAAGAATGATTCCGGTAATACTTGAACAATGCGATATGCACACTTTATATAGTTGACAGTTCGTCATACTGCTAGTGAAAAGAGATAAAATTAGATTTTGGTTTCTATAGAAATGATGATTTGTAACATGTGAGAAAAAACAGACAAAATATGTTTCACAGCTAGGAACATTTTGTATTCGAAAATTAAATTTTCGTTTATAGCATTTTTCTTTACTTATTATTTATGTTTCTCACCGTTTAAACCTTCCCTGAACTTTCACGAATATTTCAAGACCAAAATTAGCCAAATCGGTCCAGCCATTCTCGAGTTTTAGCATGACTAACGAATTATTTTTTCCCTTTTACGCTATCCATACACAATAAATATGCATAAAAATTTGTTGGGTTGAGCATTTGTTGAACTGTGAATTTGTAATACTGTAGGTAAAAGCTTTTATGTATTTGACAACTTACATACGAATGTAGACTTACATACGATTGTGGCTTCATCATTACGGCATTCTTTTACTTTCACAACGCACACATCGCGATTTCATGGATGAGATTTTTTAATGGAAAGTAAGTGATTTTTTGAGCTTTAATAATTGTTGCCTTTCATCAAAAAGAAATGTCGAAGTAATGTAAAAAGACACTTTTTTGAAATTTTTCGTTTACGATATCTCTCAACGAATCAACCGATTTTAACCGTATTAGCCGGCGATCGACGTGGTTAATCAAGGCTAAGTTCTCATTAGTTTTTGGAGTAGATCGATAGAGCCGTTTAAAAGTTAGTCTAAAAAAAGAAACACATTAAAAAATTTTTTTTTCTTAGTTTTTTTGAGATTTCTTAAAATCTACAAGTCCGAATCGATCCAAAATCAAAATCTAAGTTTGGTTAAGTCCTTTCAAATGGCACCACGTTCAAAAGTTATAAGCAGTTCGCATACTTTCGCACATGCACATACACACACACACACACACACACACACACACACACACACACACACACACACACACACACACACACACACACACACACAAACACTTTATTTGGGAGTGATGCTTCATGCTAGACTCAACTTCAAACAGCAGGTGGAACACGTCGGTGCCAGGGCGTCGGTGGTGAGGGCTAGTCTAGCAAGATTGATGCCTAATGTTGGAGGCCCAAAGCAGAGTAGATGACTACTTCTATCATCTGTAGTCACATCAGTGCTCACATATGGCATATCTATTTGGGCCGATGCACTAGATTTACAGGAATCATGGAGAAAAGCTGGTCCTATCTATCGACAAAGCGCCCAACGAGTAGCTAGCGTCTTCCTCACAATATCAGAGGAAGCAGTGTGCGTCATTTCCGGAATGATACCTCTCAGAGTGCTAGCAGAGGAAAGACGGGCCCTTTACCAACGAAGAAGGCAAACTGTATTGAGCCCTGAAGAACATAGAATGGAAGAACGGCAGAACAGCATAGGCCGATGGCAACTGCAATGGGATGCCGCAGAGAAGGGTAGGTGGACGCACCGCCTCATACCTCGGATCGATACTTGGCTGTCTGGAACGCTACCAATGCGTTTGTAACAGAAGTCCTAACAGACTTGCGTTCCATCGAAAGAGCAAGATCAAATTACAGATGATAGAAGGAAGGAAGATAACACCTTAGCCACCAGAAGGAAAAACAATAGTTAGATCCTCCCCCACGAAGTAATGCCTGACGGCGGTTTCCGTGAGGGATAAGAGGACAGAAGAAAAGGGGTTTAGGGTTTAGTGAATATGGGCGTTAGCGTTGAGTTTTTGATGACGCTGCGTCGAGTCTTCATATATCCAGGAATCCTGGAATCCGTAAAAAGAATTCCCTCCTCTTTAAAAAAAAAAAAAAACGCAAACACACAAATACATAGAGGCTTAGTGACAACCTCGCAGAGGTAGCCAGGGAAGCTTCCTATAACCTCAAAACGTCGAGATCTGATGAAAACTCGATTTTTGCAAAACGGGGTAAAACCAATAACTTCTCGATCTTTGAAAATCTTCGAGTTTCTTACCGGGAAGTTTAAAATATTTATTATTATAGCTATAATTGTCGAAATAATTAAAATTTAGGGCCTGTTCAAAAATTGTTGCATACATATTAATATTAGGTAATCTACTTAAGTATGTTATTAGTGTGAAAAATAGCTCAACTGAAGACTCATTTTTCTTTTGTGTTAAACTGAGAGAATATTGTTTTATATCATTTTTGTTTTACCAATACTTATTTTTTTTTTAAATTTCTGTTTCAGGCAAAATTCCAAGCATTTTTCATTATGAATTAATATAAATAATTTATTTATTTCAGACCGAAATTGTACAACTGATAATCATAACAAAACAATTTGTGAATGTTTTGAAAATGATTTTGAGTGTGACAACGGATTCTTTCAAGAAGGTTCTGATGAAGTCCACTAGCTGTATTCGAAATAAATCTTTAAATGAATATAAACCATTTGATATACCTATAGATTGTAAACCAGGTGAATTTTATAAACGAACAAAAGGTTATAAACAAATTTATAATGGCACTTGCTTCGACAACGATATTGTTTCTCGCTATTTATCTGATTCATTATCATGTCCAGTCAATTCGACAAACATTTTTTTGATCGTGGCATCTCGTACTAAAATTGGTCGAATCAATTTGGAAACTAAAAAATAGGATTATTTACCATTGAATAAAAGTGTATCTAGAAATATTATTTCTGTTGAATTCGATTATAATAATTGTGTTTATTTTGGAGATTACGAAAATTTTATAGTTGACCATGTTTTACAAATGAAGACAGTGTAGATCATACGTTAAAAATAGATGGCATTAATTACATCGAAAGTATGGCTTTTGATTCAACAACAAAATTATTGTACGTTTTAGATTCAATGCGTGCCACAATTAATGTAATTCGAACAGATATTGAGCGTATGCGTAAAACATTATTAGGACCTGACCAATTAGAAAAGCCAAGAGGTATCGCATTACATTCCAAAGCTGGTTACATATTTTGGACAGATTGGTCTAGTGATTCACCATCGGTAAATCGTGCCAATTGCGATGGTACAACTATTAAACGATTATTTTTAAAACCAATTGTAAAATGGCCTAATGGTATTGTAATAGATTTCATAACTGAAAGAATATATTGGACTGATGCTGGAAATAATTATATTGCTAGTTCAGATATAGATGGAAAAGGATTTCAAAAAATAATTACTGACAAAAATTATGTTTCGCATCCATATGGAATAGGTGTATTCAAGGAAAAAGTTTATTGGAACGATTGGTATACAAAATCAATTTATTCGGCTGATAAAAATGATGGTACCGATTTAAACAAAATTCATTACGATTCACAAATTTTAATGGATTTAAAAGTAGTTGCATACGATATTAAAAGTCGTACTAATGCTTGTACTAATAATAACAAATGTACTCATCTGTGCTTACCGGCTCCCAATAACACCTATACGTGTGCTTGCCCAAATAGTATGGTAGTGAAGAATAACTCATGTGGGTGTCCTGAACAGGAATTTGCTTGTAATGATAGCAAATGTGATGGTAGAAATGATTGTGGTGATAATACGAATGAGATTGATTGTCCCGAAAAGACATGTAGATATAATGAGTTTAGATGTAATAATGGATACATATGTATACCTGATAAATGGGTTTGCAACAAAGAGGAAGATTGCCCTGATGGTACAAATGAATTAAATTGTTCAAATTAAGATAAATGTGGTAGATACAATTTTAATAATTCTCTTGGCGACGAGTGTAATCATAATTGTAGTTGTAAGTTTAAAATATATATTAACTTGCTGTTGTACCCACCGCTGTGTTGCCGTAGAAGTATAAAAACATATCATATTTAGTTTGTCAATTTCGCTTTTGTTGCTCTTTCTTCAAACACTTACAAAGTCAGTCTTAATTTTCAAAAACATTTTAAGTATCTGATCCATAGAACTTTTACACGATCGGTTCTATTTACTATTCTTATTATTTTTAGCTGCAGATTTTCAATGTAATGATAAGTATTTTATACCGAAATATTTGGTGTGTGACGGTACAGCTGATTGTATGGATGGCTCTGACGAAGAACAAAACTGTTCTTCAATAGAAGCCAAACAAACACAAGTAAGAATATATTAATATATAATACTTTTATAATGCCAACTGATATTTTGTCAATCGATTTTTTCCAGATTAATTGCCCTGAAACGACTTTTAAATGTCAAAATCCAATGAATTCCAGACAATGTATACCTCTCTGGCTGAAATGTGATAGATTATGTAATTGTAAAGACTGTAGTCATGAAAATGGATGTGATATAGATAAGATTACTTATGTTAATACTACTCCATTGTATACTACTAATATTACAAATACGGAAAATCCGTTGCTATTATTTTCTAATGAAAGAAACCACGGATAGTATTTTATAGATACTGTATTACTATTAAAACGCATATCAACATTTTTAATTGTATAAATTTATTACATAGATGTAAACCATAGACATAGAGAATAGACTGAGCAATATCCTCATGAAATTGACCACTCTCTAGAAACTGCAAATGATCGTGTACCCACAATACCTGGTTCTTTTCTGTAGATTTGTAGCAAAGCATAAAAAAATGTAACTATTGAACGTACGATCACTTTGTTTTTTTTACAAGTTTCTGTTCGTATTTACTTTACAAATGAGTAGGAAACGCTCAGTTTCTATACTACATGTCTATGAATGTAAACAATGTAATACATATTCATATACAAATTACTTTAGCATATTTTTATGTCTGATTGTAATAAACCATAAGAATGCCGCTATTGCGATATTTTTCGTGGTCAGCGTACTAAAATAAATACAAAAATTCATGACTTTTCAGATCTTCCAAGATTCATTTATTATTTTCCTTTAAACTTCAAAACTGAACAATTTTATTGAAAATTTATCCTTAAAAATTCATATCTACGCTTAAATAGCTATTCGTACCAAATATTCTGTCAAATCTAAACCCTCTAAATAGTTTGTGACAAGTAACAAATATTAAATGTTCTACCTCATGATTGTAAGATATACTACCTTGTAACAAAGTAGTATCCAATATTATGTAAGTATTTTAAGATTCCAAATGATAGTGAACAAATTTAATTGACTCTACCAAAAAGAAAACAGAAACAAAATGGCGATAATACTTGCATTTAAGAAGTTTGCTGAGGGGAAGTCACGTCAGCAAAATTAGTTAGAAGATACCTTAAATAAATTTATCACACCAATTAGACAGTATAACTCTAAAGCATTCGAAGGAACTTTCTTTTAGTCATAAGTTCGCTCAAATTCACTCGGGATTAGTTTTATGATCAGGCTGATTCTACAAACCAAAATATCGAAATAACAAAAAAGGTGTTTTAGATAGGCATGGAACGTATACTGGGTTCGGTCGCAGCTAACTGAAATCATAAGTCCATCCTAAAACCGATGTCACAATTTACCTTTTGACCATGCCGACAAAAAAGCTTGTATATTTAAATCATAATGTGAGCATTAAAATACACAGATAGATGACGTATTTTGCAAAAATACTTCCAAGTTTAGAGCATCTAAACATTAATATTAATTATTTTAACTATTCGAGCTCCGAAACATTGGATTCTAGTTTCAATGAATGTTTAACAATAGAATTGCACCATTGTTAAATTTTTATGAAGTTCTATTTACAGATCCATTTAGCCATAGCAGAAGACCTATCTATCCCCTCTAAATATATGTTTTAATTAAATATCGAAGTTGAATAGTTTAGATATGCTATTCTTAAATTGAAAGCTTTTGATTTTCTTCCCGCATACCAGACTTTCTAGTTTTCGATATAAAATCTATCTTATCTTTTCACTAATTGTTTTCAGCACATATAATAAATGGCGCCCCCCGAATAAATGTAACAAAAGTGAATGATTCAAGAATCAACAACCTTATTCTATCACCTTTCTGACTTACAACGCAATTTCATTTTACCTTTAACTGTTAAAATAGGCTTGTTCCAAAGTAGATAAAAAAGAATTGTTCTAATATTCAAAAATGCACAATTAATAATAAAAAACCGTATTAAACAACAAAATTAATAGTAACTACTCATAACACACTCAGATTATTTTCTATTGACTACCAAAATGGGATTAGTATTTATAATATATTAAACACATACATTATTATGAAACACTCCAACTATTACAAGTTTTATGTCTATGGTGTTTAAATATTGGTACCGTTAGTTAGAATCTTCGTTAGCAGCATGATTGCACAAAAGAATTCTTCTTGATCGAAATTAAAAAAATATATCACTTTTATACCTGACATATATGAAATAATTATATGATATAGATCCAATATTATAGGTTTAATTATAATATATGAGGAGTAAGTCTAAGTTTACAACGCCAAGTAATATTGAAAGTATGAACAAAATTTTGATATGGATGTTCATAGAATGAACTAAATACCAATTTCCGCCAGTCCGCAGTCACCCAGTCCAACAATTTCCGTCTGTTATCCATGAAGATAACTGAAAAACAAAAATAACTAGCAAGCTGAAATTTTGGTGGCGTATTCTAAACCTCTAAAGTGACTTTAATTTCGTTAATGACCAAAATCGATCAATTAGCATTTATAAACTAAAATTTTGGCTATACTAAATATTTTTAAAAAAATATTTCAAACAAGTTTTTTTTTTAAAGAAACAAACATTTTTTGGTTCTGAATTTTTATGCTATCCGTTATGGTTTAAAAACTGAGTTATGGATCCATGGACCCAATGAAGTGATTTTGCTCATTTATGAACTTAAACTCAAAATTTTAGTAGTGCCTTCAATATTTACTAACTTTAGACTAAAGTGAATACATTCTAACATATACGAGTTTAATCAAATGAAAAGATTTTATTTTCGTATACTAATCATTGTATGTATATATGATGATTTTTAGGATACTTACGTTTACTTCTAATACGTTTTGTAATAGTACGGCGGTGTGTATATGAATATTCGTATGTACCACTGACAGTAAAGTGGAATAACAATGGTGGATTTATACTAAAATATAAGTACTTTCATGAAAAGTGAAAATTAATTAGTTTTTTCAATCTTAAAAAATAAAAAAATTGTAGATACAAATAGATACACATGTTTTACATATAATTTTTATTTACAATGTTTAAAATATTAAACATTTTTTGTTTTGTCATAAATGTCAAACTGGCAGTTCTTAAGTAGGAAAAATAATGGTGGAAACTTTGGAATACCTATGTATATAGTACTCTAGTAATAGACATCTACAAAACATATGAATGGTGTGAACTACACTTATAACCGGAGAGGTGAGCGACAAAACAATAATCAGACTGACTGATCGCAGGTTATTTCCTACACCATAAACGTGTCATAATATCAAAATGTAGTGTTTATGGTTTACTGGTTGTAGAATCTTGTGTTTTTATGCGTAGATGATTTTTAGGGGCGATTACGATATCAAGGGGCCCCTCGATTTGACTTTTAATTATGATAAAACAAGCTAAAATAAGACGAAAATGAAGAATACTAACTTTCTTGTTTTCACCTATTTTTCGAGTTATCGAACTTTTTTTTCGAAAATATACTCCAAAATAACCATATATTTTTTACGTTTATTTCACAAAATAATCACAATTTAACACATTTCACAAGATTTAATTACAATTTGTTGTTACAATTAATAAAATTTCAGTTATTAACAACCAAAATTTCAATTTATTTAAACGAAATAAACACTTTTATTTTAATCACTTTTTTTGCATATTCACGCCATTTTATATACTTATATTTGACTGAAAAAAAGTAACTAAGAAACATTCTTTTGAAATATTATAGCAAACATTAAAAAAAAAAAATTCCTAAATGAATATAATGCAGATTTTATTGTTTAATTTTATAATAATATATATAATACATGGGTAGTTTAATCACAGGTTGAACGTAGGGGCCAAAAACCAACTCGACCCGTGCAAACATTCAACTGTACGTTCAACATGTGATTAAACTACCCATAGATTTGTGGGGTATAGTTTGCACGGGTCTAGTTGGTTTTTGGACCCTACGTTCAACCTGTAATTAAACTACCCATAGATTTGTGGGGTATAGTTTGCACGGGTCGAGTTGGTTTTTAGCCCCTACGTTCAACCTGTAATTAAACTACCCATAGATTTGTGGGGTATAGTTTGCACGGGTCGAGTTGGTTTTTGGCCCCTACGTTCAACCTGTAATTAAACTACCCATAGATTTGTGGGGTATAGTTTGCACGGGTCGAGTTGGTTTTTGGCCCCTACGTTCAACCTGTGATTAAACTACCCATAGATTTGTGGGGTATAGTTTGCACGGGTCGAGTTGGTTTTTGGCCCCTACGTTCAACCTGTGATTAAACTACCCATGTATTATATATATTATTATAAAATTAAACAATAAAATCTGCATTATATTCATTTAGGAATTTTTTTTTTTAATGTTTGCTATAATATTTCAAAAGAATGTTTCTTAGTTACTTTTTTTCAGTCAAATATAAGTATATAAAATGGCGTGAATATGCAAAAAAAGTGATTAAAATAAAAATGTTTATTTCATTTAAATAAATTGAAATTTTGGTTGGTTGTTAATGACTGAAATTTTATTAATTGTCACAACAAATTGTAATTAAATCTTGTGAAATGTGTTAAATTGTGATTATTTTGTGAAATAAACGTAAAAAATATATGGTTATTTTGGAGTATATTTTCGAAAAAAAAGTTCGATAACTCGAAAAATAGGCGAAAACAAGAAAGTTAGTATTCTTCATTTTCGTCTTATTTTGGCTTGTTTTGCCAAAATTCATCAAAAAATCGAGGCGCCCTGGATATCGTAATCGAGCCAATCTTAAAAATAGTGCATAAAATTTCATTGGAACACAAATCAAAAATACAATTAAGTTGTTTTGGACAAGGGATCTTCAACTTTTCATTTTACAAATAAAGCGGGCCAAGCAGCTCAAGCTAGTAATTAATAGAGACCGTGTTAATGATTTATTACAGTCGTTGTTTCCGGAGATTAAGTGAAAGGTAACTACTTCGCAATTATTACATCATTCTTTGCAAGTGATATGTTTTAAAAATAATTTGGCATTTTGGCTTTTTTTCAATCATGTATTTTTGAAGTGAAACTTCTTTACGGAGGTTAAAATTCAAGGATTTGAGGCGGAAAAGGGGAAGTAGCGCTAAAGGAGAAGCGAGTGGGGGAATCGCTTGTATAGCAAGACGAGCAAGCCTTATATATTTATATAAAGAATTGAATAAAATATAAGCCACGCCTCTTAAATTTAATTGGTTTGGAGTTGAATAATAGCGTTTTACAATAAAATTCATAAATTTCATATAAATATAAATGAAACGGTTGGAGAATCACTTAAACGTTTGCCTTTGAAGTATTAAAGTGTTTAATTTCTTTATATAATTTAGTATTTAATTCAAAATATTTATTAAAAAATGTGTAATTGTTTTAATTCTTAAAAACCGAATAATTAATCCAATACATTTATTTTGTTTGAGAATAAATGAAATGCTACAATATATATTTATATATATTGATCTGTTTATTTATTTAAAGCGGCTTAAAGAAGTTTCACTTCTATTGTGACCTTATGTCTGTGAGGCTCACTCATTAATTTTTTTTAGTATATTAGGCAACTTTTTATTACAAAAATTACCAATAACTTAGTTAATTTAATAAATATTCTATATCATTTTACACCAACCTGTGTAAAATATTTAACATATATACGGTTATTTTTGTAGTAAAAAGTTGCCCAATATACTAAAAAAATAAATGATTGAAAAAAGTCAAAATTCCATTTGTAATTTTGTATGCTTTTATATTGTAAAGTATTTTAATTTTAGATTTAACATATCTATTAAATTATTGTACTAATATTCGCTATGATTAAAAGCATAACCATAGAGTTTTCTGGAATAAAGATGATGAATAAAGGAATTGGGTTTCGGCTATCATTGAATGGTATCAAAAAATGATACCGTATTTTTATAATTATTAATGAGAACTCTAGGATTTTTCGAATAAATTTCGATTTTTTGCCCCAATTTCCTAGATCAAATTATTTTGTATTTTTATAAATACGTATTTCGACTACAAAGTAGTCATCATCAGTATGAATTAGCTAGTTGTAATGATTCTCTGAGGAGATGTTACTCGTTGCTAATTTGGAGTGCAAACCGTCACCAAATTAGCAACGAGTAACATCTCCTCAGAGAATCATCAATCGCTGTAGTTCGTCGACATCAATCGCTGTAGTTTTTTGTGATATTGTTTTAAAGAGAATGTAAAATGCCGCATTAAAATAAACATAAAATAATCAGATTAAAACTGATTGAACTCCTCGACTTTTAATTAATTTCCGCAATAATCATTTTGGCTTACCATACCCAATATTTCCCCCTGTTTCAAAGAAATAAAACAGTTTTTAATCATTAAAAAAAAAAAATATTTAATTAAAAAATTACGTTAACAAAAAGTGTTTACAATAATTACTTAAGTACTTTTATTACAAAAAAAAAGACCCAGCTTTACCAACAAAAATAATCAATATTAATTAACCTTGGTCAATAAACATTTAATTTACAACGGTTTTAAAGACTAAGTATTAAGTAGCGGATTAATAACCAAGCGTTTTCTAAAAATTTATTCCACAATAGTCGAAAAACTATTGACTATTTTTGGATAATTTTATTTCTCGGCTAATCAGCAAAAATAAATATCCACCTCTATTTGACATGAATATTAAAAACTACACAAATTGAAAAATGTCACAAATTAAAGGTCCTGAAATTGTTTAATATAAAAAAATTTAAAATAGTTTTCTTTAATTTTAAGACTAACAGCACTTTAAAACTTTTTTTAATCAGACTTGATGAAACAGGGTCTTTTAATCCTAATAAAAAGAAAATATACAACACACACAAAAAATGTACTTATAATCATAAAAAAAAAAAAAAAAAACGTTGAAGATGGTTTTCTATGACATATTCTAAGAAAAGGTCTTTTAAATAAATATTTAAAAAAAAAAAGAAATTATTTTAACTAGTTTTGCGGTTCTACCGTTAAATTTCCCATTTGAAACTGCCGTTTTTCTTTAAAAATTAATATGGAATGATTCTTTACAATGAGAGAATAGTAAAAAAATTAATTTTTTGTTAAAATTCAAAAGGCGAGCCGAAAAATAAGAAGTCAGGTATTGTGCGAAAAGAGGTAGTCGAGTTGTTATAAAATGAGAGGAGTTGCTTTAAATCCTAGAAATTTAATTTTTCTCTTTGTTTTCCCTAGCAACATCATGAATAAATTTTTCGAAATTAGAAATTATTATGAAAGACACATTTAAATTTAAATAAATATAATTTATTTAAAGCTCTGAGTGGGCACGGTAAGTCAATATTTTTTCAATTTTAAATCTCAATACGACTGACTGTATTAAAAAATAAAAACCAGCAAGTAATTTTATTAAATTAACATTTTTTATTTGACATTTTAAAAGTGTTTAACCAAAGAAGTATTCCGTTTACCTTCAATGTAGTACTATAAATTATGTGTAGATTTCTTGCTTCGTCCTTAGAACTTGGTGGAAATGGGTGCGATATATTGTCATTTCGTTTACCAGAACTGTTTACATTAGTAATACTACACCACAGTGATTATAGATTTAAAAGTAAATGGGAATATCGTCGATCACAAGGAGAGATGGTGACTATATTTCCTTCTCGCTTGAGTTCTCAATAAGGACATTAACACGCATATGTCAAATATTTTATTCACAGGCCTATAATAAGCCTGTATCTATAAACATCTACCGTATGATAGTGCTAACGACACACACATTTTAACTGTTATTGTGATAACTAGTGGTTAGAAACATTTAAAAAAATTAAAAGGGAGCTTTAAATTAAACTACTAGACACTCAAGCTCCGTAATATTTAATAAAAGCTACAATTTTGAAACTATTTATTGTAACTCTTACGCTTTTTCAATTACAATCATTTTAATATTTTAATTGACCTTTTAAATAGACGACGGGGGGTTAGAGTTGCTTTTAATACTTTCCCGTGATCAGCTAAGGTATTTAAAAAAAAAAAGGAATTCAATTCATTTTTAAATATTCTACATTTTATTATCATCTTGAGGATATCATTTAGATATAGAGGATATTCACCATTTTCAACATAAGAGGATATTCACCATTTTCACTATGTGATAAAAAGAATCTAAAAAATACCGAGGGTAACTGTGACGATAATCGCTTCAGGAAACTATCAGGGAGTTACATGTACGTTGTTTGAGTTCAAAACTTAGGTTTCATGCATCAGAGAATAATCCTTTCGAAGATACCGGGCCTTATGTGTCGTCCTAGCCTGGACATGATCCTATAGTTTCATGTGCTTACTACAGTTCCATAATAGCATTATACTAGGTTATTCTAATTTCTTACTAAAATTATATGTTAGCAATATAAGCTTTAAGTCTACAATGATTCAGTTTATAAAACAATTTTCGATGAAAGGCTAAGGACAAAACATGTTGAAAATCTACTTTATCTACTTTGAAAGTGATGAAATTCTGAACGGTTTTTTTTCCTTCGATTGTCAAAAATAGAAGTTTTCATTAAGAAATCAAGTTTTCATTAATCTGATGTCTAACCTTCACAAACTATGTACATACGCCTTTCCAACTGCTAAATTGCTAATTCGACAACTATTTGAACTGTTAACGATACGGTCACTATTTTTTTTGTAATAATAAGCGTAATTTGTTGGTAGTAATAGTTGAATTTATCGTCTACTAATCGAATCCACCGGCATATGCCCAGAATCACCAAGTTGACGAAGTATAACATGTCCATTTGGTGTAATACTGATCCATGTGATACTTGCATGATTCAAGGATAATCGTAACCATGCTTCTGGTGGAAATTGCAGTGCTCTATATATTAAAAAATAAATAAATCGAATTAAAAGAAATTTCGAAATATTTCATAAATCTAAGAAAAATTGTTTAGTTTGTGTAATTTCAGGCAATGAAATATATAACAAGAACGTAAAAAGTGGTTTATTTTGATAGTTTTGGTCTAAGCCATTGGGAGTACAAATGTAATTGTTTTACACTTAGGCTACTGAGGTCTGACGTTGGAGTACAAGATTTCAGGGGTAGCAATATTTGAGAAGTACCAAATCGTTCTGCGACATTCGGAATAACCCAGCAATCAGAAGGAGTAATGTTAGGAGAATATGGCGAGAGCAGTCAAATATTCCATTTGAACATTTTCAAATACGCTTAACTCGAGGACTCGAAAAAAATTTGAGATGGGGTTACGGAGGATTTTTTTAAGCAGGAAAGTTATAGCAGTTATTATTGAGAAATTTAGCAATTTTTTTAAGCAAATGCATATACCCTTATAACTTTCGAACGGAACATAAAATTGTAAACAATTTTTTGTTTGTTTTAGAAAACTCAGGTTCACCCATAAAATTTTTATTGAAAAATATTATCAAAGTAACGATTTCTGCAAATTTAAGGGAATTTCCAGAGTAAAACTCGGAAAACTTATTTCGATATTTTTATAGTTTTGCGCATGTGTACAGCACCTCCATTGTGATACCTGAATTTTGACATATCTTTACGTTTCAAGAACAATAGAACCCAAATCTAAACGTTTTATAGAGATATCTGTGTGTGTATGTACATATGTTCGTTCGTTTTTTATTCATGTCGATTATCTGGAGAACAAAAAATTATATGATAATGATTTAAAATTTGCCTGAACCTGGCTAAGATTGTAACGATTGTCTTGATGTTTTTTAATCAATTTTAATGAGTAATTATTTGTTCGATGTAAAAAATGTCTGTTATGTTATTTATATAATTTCGAAACGTTATAGCCACATGGGACGGGTGCACACCATCAGATTTTCTGATCAGAAATAACATGATCTGATGTAACTAAACAACATGTATTTTATATTAGAACCCGCACACGGTAAGATTTTTACATAAGACATCTGATCAGAAAATCTGATGGTGTGCGCCTAGCATCAGAAATTATTATAAGAATATCTTACGTTGTTGTCTTATGTAGGTTATCTGTTGGTTAAAAAAGTAATTAATGAATTTAAAATATTTGAAAGTTCATTGCTTCATTGTGGTTCGTTGAACGTATCCGGTGACATCCGATGATATGCGCTTGATTAAAATTTTTGTCTGATGTATGATCAGATTTTCTTATAAGAATTTCTTATAGAACTGTCCGATAGTGTGCGTTGGCCATCAAAATTTCTGATCAGAAAATCTTACGGTGTGCGCTGACTCATAAACTTTGAACTCTAGCACTAATACTGAGCATGCGTAAACTTATAGTTATTTACGTGGATTAAATCCTAGTGTATCTTGCTATATCTAATTTCATTGAAAGCTGCAACGTACGTTCGACGTGCTGATCATTCGCTTTAGCGCATGTTGAAAATAAACTCGTCGCACGAACAGTAAACTGAAGCGCACGTCGATTTCAGCGTAAATGGATATTTTTAACCACGGATATAGCTCTATAAGTATAAATTTCTGGAAAAATCTTGATAGAACATTTTTTGCTTAATATTCATTACGTTATCTGAATATTTTTAAAGTTTCAATTTTTGATCCCTCAGATGGAATGTGACATTTACCCGAAAGGTGCCCCGTGGAAAAAGGTCTCTGATTGTAAATTATATAAACAAACAAAATTTAAAAAAAAAAACATAATGAGGGACCTGTTTTTGAGGAATTCCAAGAAAAATGTTTTATGGTAGAGGAGCCCACGATGCAAAATGAAAACTTACTCGGGCATGAGGACCTATTGGATTTTGACACATGACGAATATATACTATGTCAGCAGCGGGAAGAGCGATTAGTCTTTCAAAAAATAAAAAAATAACAGTCACCTGAACATACTTGAGTGCTTCAGATATTGGTGGGGTATAACCCCCAGGTATCTGAAGACGGAGATTTGTAATTCTACTAGATTACATGGTTACGAGCTCCCATTCAAAAGACTGACGATTCAGATGTGGGTCAAGCTCGTGGCTGTTTAAAAATACAAAATGCCATTTTGAAATAGTCGAGCGCTTCAGACTCTCATACAGACGGTTCAGCTTGAGGTTCTGATAGTGCTGAACCTTACTCTGACGAATATTTTAACGAGTTATCTTAATCTGCCCGTTTAAAAAATGTTTCCAGTTATTTGTCAGAGTCCAGGTAACGTTTATGATCCCCTCACCCTGTTACGTCACTCTCAGATTATCTGATATTTCTTCTGTAACGCTTGAATTAAAAAACAATCACGCTTTAAAATGTCCAAGTAGCAAGTTTGTGACCGTCCCAACCTTTGCATCACGGTTAAATCGACAGTTAATATTATTTCCGTTATCCTTGAATTATATCATTCAATAGATTCCGGTTATTCTTCAATTATATGACTTAGATCATGCTCAAATCGTCAGGTTAGTAAAATATAAACTTTTCAGCATGTAATTAACCAACCTACCATCTGATATGCTCGAGTTAACCCAACTCAATTTGGATTAGCAGCTCTATATAGAGTACTAAGACTTGGTGAAGGAGCTCAACTGGGTGCAAGGTATCTCTCATATCTTCAATCTGATGTGCTCGAGTAAATCCAAAAATCGCATCTTGGACTCCCCTGCCATTATTGACACTACTTTGTTTCACTCACTGACACAAAAAATTCATTAAATTATCTTAATTTTCATAAGATTTGAAGAGAATGGAATAAAAATAACGGAAGGAACTAACGGAAAATGAATGAAAATGATTTTTGTATAAAACTTACCGACAAACAAAATATCGTATAACATTTGCATGACATACAAGTACTGTATAGGTGTCTTTATCTTGGTTGGCAGGTGCACGATAAAAATATTTACGAAATGCAGCTTCTATCCTGGCGCCATCTTGATAAAACTGCTAAACATTTCAAACATGAATTATATAATCAATACCAGTTTGTTAGTGTATGCATTTGTATATGAATTATACAAATAATACCGTTAGTAAGTTTTCAAATTAGTATCGTTAATTATTAAATCACGATTTTTGTATAATGCACCCAATTATTTGGATACATAAAATACAACTGAAAACGTAAAAGTGTTCAAAGTCTAAGATACGTATTAGAGTTTTCTTTCACCCCATGTATTTACCAAATAAAAATTATTTTTATCAAATACCATAACTAAAGAAAAGTATAACCAAATTTCATCGCTAATTTTCATGGCTAATTTAGCTAATAAACACATATAATTAAAATGCATATTATTATACAGCTTGTGTGATAAACTATTGCTAATGGAAAATGAATGCCAATGCCAAATGGCTCGATTACGATATCCGTGGCGCCTCGATTAATATTTATAATATTATAATAAAAAATGACATAAAAAATAATTATAAAGAAAAAATAATTTTTTAGAGCAGGTTTTCTCATTTTTTATTCATTCAAAGATAATTTTAATTTTTGAAACTAACTAGTTTCATGTTTCAAAGTTAAAGAAAATAAATTTTAATACTATTTAACATATATTTTTTCTTTAAGCTTTACAGTTCCAGTACCCATAGGGATATCGTATCATTTATATACTTACAAAAATTTGTATATGGCTTAATTATGATTAGTGTAACAACTTTTTTCTCTACACAAATGCCAAAAAGTGGAACGTTCTCTTTTTAGAACTCGTAAAATATTCGATTGTATCTATAAGCTTTAAATTGACGAACATTTTGCCAAATATGTAACAAAACGGAATATTCTTTGTACGACAATATCAAATTTCGGTTTTATGTGCTTAAATTTTGTTCATTTAACAAATAATAGTAAGTAAATCTTGTGACATGTTTTAAATAGTGGTTTTTATGTGTCGTAAACTGTGCGGGCACAACATAATTTCTAAAATAAAGTGTCGATAACTCGAAAAATAGACGAAAACTCGAAAATTGATATTCTTCATTTTCGTCTTATTTTACCAAAATCGAGGCAATAGGATTATTCGTGGTGTATTACGTTTGTTTCAATTACATTCATTTAAGCATGAGGATGTTGTACTCTATTGAGAAGCATTAGGCGCTTGCGACGCGACATGGTACAGCGCCTTTTTTTAACATAGACAAATGATTGGAACAGCGCAAATTGACTAAACGACGCTACGCAACGCTAATGACGAGACACGATAAATGCGTAGTAGAGCCCAAGACACAGTTTCACGCACGACGCGTCTCACGTCTGGCAAGTCTTTCACAATCTACCGATATTGCAGTTAATATTTTCGTGAATGGTTGCCCACTGCTACTTTTCAAATCAAATTAAATGTCAACGAAGGTTAGTTGTATATTGTGTTCAAAGATGTCATTACTTTCAAAGTTTTTGAAAGATATTTTAAAATTATTAAATTTAATTCAGGAATATTATTTAACAATTGAAGGTAATAAGTAAAAACAGAATCAGGTAATTCTGAAGTCATTTTAAATTGTCCATGGATTTTTTTCTTTTAGAAAGTTAGAAGTTATTACAAGACTTCAGTTTCTTAGTTGTTAATGAATGCAACGAATACATTAAAACTTCATCAGCATAATCTGTTTCCGACACGACGTGCCGGAGATCGCCAATCACATCGCCCGCGTTAGGCACAGCGACTTTGTAACATTCACAAATGAATGGATCCCCGCAAATATACTACACGACGCTATTTGTATATGGAATTTTTTTTAATAAATTATAGTACTCTATTAACGGTATAAAATAAAAAAACAACCCACGCAATTTAAAAGACAAGTAAAACCCCAAAAAGTTAAACAAAACAAAAAATGTTAAACCAACGGTTCGAATATTCATCCATTATTTGCTAAACAATATCCGAGTCGATTGTGTAGAAATCTATTCGTGTATTTCAGGTAAAATATTCCCACAATTCCCTTAAATTAATAATATTATAATCACAATGGACTCAAATACCAATATTATCATAACATCCCCACTCTCGAATGAATGAAAACAAACAAACACCGAACACCATAAACAATACCTATAGCTAGATGTATACCCATAAAAAAAACAAAAAATACGACACTTTAATTTGTACATCCATTTAAAAACATTAAAGGTCAGCGCACACAGTAAGATTTTCTGATAAAAAAATCTGATGGTCAACGCACACAATCGGACAGTCCTATAAGAAATTCTTATAAGAAAATATGATCATACATCAGACATAATTCTTAAACAAGCACTTTCAAGAATCAATGAACTTTCGAATATTTAAATTTATTAACTAATTTTTTAACAAACAGATGGCCTACATCATAAAACATCGTAAGATTTCCTGATCAGAAATTCTGAATCTACTTCAGACAACACGATATGTACCGCAATAGTTTATCGCCCGAGCTGCATACTTATATACAGTGTAATTTTATATGTGTTATTAGCTAAATTTAAGCTAAAATTATGGCGAATCCAAACATTTTATGAAAAAATGTTTCAAACAACAGTTGTTTGTTTTAAACAGACATTTTTTGTTTTTGAATTTTTATTTTATCTTTAATGGTTCAAAAGATGGGTCATGAATCCATTGGACACAATGAGCCGATTTATATATATATATATATATATATATATATATATATATATATATATATATATATATATATATATATATATATATATATATATATATATATATATATATATATATATATATATATATACTTGGAGTATAATAAATTCGAAAAAAAGGTAACATATATAGAAAATAATCGTGTGCTCTCGGCAATTATAATTCAAATTCGTCTATTGTTATCGTGTAAGTTTAAATAAACTTCGAATATTATTCAAATTAGAAAATTTTGTTTTAAATATTTTTAAACTACAACCACTGTAATCACAAGTAAGTTATCTTTTTTTTTTATATGTTTCTGAATTTTCAACTAAACTTCCATGAACAAAAACCATTACAGCTGGTTGGTACTATGAATCATAGCGTAAGGTTACATAACTTATAGTGTAAATTAATAAATAGGCTACACAATAAAAAATAAATAAATTTTCAAATCTGAACAGTAGTTTCAAACTATTCGCGCTCAAATAAACAAATTATTCAACTACACATACTTGGGCATATTTTTTAATGTAATGCATTAGCGATATTTTTCTTTGGTTATAGCATTTGATAGAAAATAATTTGCATCCAGTGTTAGCATTCGTCACATACGTATCGTATAAAACACATAATTCAGAGTGTTGTATGATTGAACATATGGCCCTCACGATACGCCATCATTCCACGATAATTCAGTAAATTCAAGATAATTTACTGATAATGTTTATTTATCAAATTTTACCGCCGTTTATATTTAATAATATAAACGTGATAATAATATAAATAATCTGCTCGAAAAATTACTTAAATAATTAAAGAAATTGTACTAAGTAATAATAAAATAAATAAAACTGTATTCATTACTTAAAAATAATTTCAAATAATTTTATTTTTTCTGTTTTGATAATTGTATTAAAATTTAATTTAATAAGTAAAAAGGTTTTTATGTTCAACAGAAATAATTTTATTGGATAAATCTTTTAGTATTTTAGCGCTGAAAATTATACCGTGTGTCGTTCAAAAAGTACCAACAAGTAAAGTCATTTGTTTCAAAGTTAATTAATAAACAAAATTGTAAAAAGTATTTTAACACATTATTATTAAAACAATACATCGAAGAATTTTTAGTGTTTACTTTATATAGAACTAATAAATCCAGTATTCTTTGGTGCACGATAATCTTGGGTGGCAAACGATAATCCAACAATAAGACCATTACCGAAGTCTGAGGTAATGGTCTATGGTAACTTTTAAAGAACACAGGATGACTTGTGATTTTCGCCTAGTTACGATTAAATATTTCACGTGAAGCGGACAACGAAAAAATGTGAGACTCTGAAATTGTTTCATATTAGGTCTGTACTTCTATATAGTAGAGAATACGTGAAAACACATTTTTTTTACAAAAAACAAAACTAAAAATTTAAATTAAAAAATTTATTCCACATTATTTTGGTAGATAAACGAGTTACAGCGGAAACCTCGGTAATCCGATAAACATTTTGCAGAGCGTTGTAGATCTATCGATTTTTTCGGATTATAGAGTTCTAACATAGACCCTCTATAGTCCGAAGTTTTTGCAAAAACGGTACCTTGTAATTTGACAAAATTTCTGACGAATTAAAAATTAAAGTGATTATATTCTATCAGAACTACTAACAAACTTAGGTCAAAAGCTCTGATTGCATCGTGTGAAATCATGTTCGTTTATAAGGGGTATCGGATTAGACAGAGGCCGGTTTATTGGGGGGCCACTGTAATGTAAATAGGTATAAAACTGAGACGGTAATAATCTTAGATCATATACTGCTAGATATGCCCATCGTATATAAGTTACATTCATTTTAACGACCTATAGTAGATTAACAAAGAAAGGCAATCATGTAATCACAAATATGAAAAAAAGTCTTCAAAGCGCATGCTTGTAATTGCAAAACAATGTTTATATCCAACATGCATTGTTAATTTAAATTCTGCACCATACTTCTGACTAATCACCTGACATTATAACTGTCCAAATTGCGCCCAATTCAAACGGTTATAATGTTAGGTGTTTATTTTGTTATTGTAAATTTGTTTAGTCCAAAAAAGTTAATGTCAATTGGTTGCAATACATTTTAAAACTAAATTTCATACAAAAAAATTGTGTGTCCACTTCGTACTCTCTACAAGTATAAGATAAGATAAAATAAGATAAGACGGGAACTGCAGAAATAACCACCGAGAGAGGAAGTTACGCTATAGAATATTATCGAGACCATTAGCCACGCAAAAAACCCACAGCTTATCCACCAGATTTGTTTCCATAATAGATGATTCCAAAGTTTTAGACACGAACATTCTATATCTGATACCTTAATGATTTCTACAGGTGTAAATGGCGTGAATAAGGTTTCATCGTCCTCCAGACACGACCTACTAGTAGGATCGTCTGAGATTCTCAAATTATGACGGTGTTAGTTCAACCGACAGTGCCTTTCAGGAGACGCACTATTCTTCTTAACTGTACCCTGTCAGTTTCAACCGGGAACAGTTAAATTATTTAGCTGCGGTAATACACAACTTGACCTGTTACATGCCATCCATGAAGTCCCTGTAATCAAGGTTGGCTTGTCGACGCTAGTCCTTAATACAGGATATCACAGAGCATCTTGCAATAGAAATTACAGATTCAGTCGAAAGGGGTGTGTATGATGACTCTCGCACTAATGAATCCGATATCTCATTCTTATTTATACCAAAATGTCTGAAAACTCAGATCATTTGACTATGTTATTCCATGTCAGACGATTCAGTTCCTCGAAGCATTCAAGAACAATCATCGCCTGGAATTTTCTAGAAGTATAACTAGATCTATAGTAGACCTTTTGTATGAATAATTCCAGAAACTCATTTTAAGTACATGTTAAGTAAATAAGAAAAATTTTTCGAATTTTTAAAATACTCTGTGCGTGTGTAGACTTATGACTTTCTTAACGAAAATCACTATAATCTATATATTTAAGATTAGCCAAATGTTTAGCAGCCATATATGTATGCCGAAATCAAAAAGGCATGTATCCATTCAGCTTTATCCTTTTAATAACCGAATATTGTATATCAAGAATGCAATTTTTGAGTTAGTAAAAAATAATTTTGGCAGATTATATTTCTTTCGGCATCAAGTAAGAAAATCTAATATTTTCATAAAAGGTAGATAATTTGATTAATCTATCCAAAGATAATTTTCCTCGTTGTCCCTATCAAGTTTTAATTTATCAAAACTTGGCTCTAGAAAAAATCATAATCGTGCCAATAATTTATAATAAATTTAAAATTAACTTACATATTTTTCGGGTTTCCAATGCCCAACACCCGGTTCTGGTGGAATTGGTGCACCTTCTTCAATTAATGGACAATCAAAAACGGGTACACTACTTAAATTTAATGTTTTTAATATAATTGAACCGGTTTCTTGTGCACGGGTCATTGTTGATCGAACAACTTCTGTTATTGGTAAATCTAATTCTTTTAATCTTTGTCCAGTGTATGCTGCTTGTTTCTTACCTACAGATCAGATAATAAACCATTGTTTGGAGTCTTAAAATTTAGAAGTACTTAGAAAAAGGCGTCAAAAAAATAAACAACTTTTTTTAAAACTCGGAAAATAGTTTGAAAAGGTATTCAAGTCATCTGTACTTTGAAACAAAACTTTCCACGCAAGATTCTTATTATATTTTAGGAAATGAAGCAGTTAAGAAATGGTTTGAAAAATACAATTAGATTTTTTATGAGACCCAGCGGAAAACGTTTGTATTAGTGTCTAGAACAAAGCTTTATTGATTCAAAAAGACGTTACAAAAAATACAAGTATGCTCAAAAAAGTTGAAATTTTAGAAGAAAAAGCATTGGAGTATATATTTTGGGCTATTCTAAATATTTTTGTTTCTTGGAAATTTTTTTAAAGATTGCGATTTTTGATAAGTGTTTAAAAAGAAAGAAAAGGTAATTTTCACTCAAAGAAAATTATCACTTTGGCTTTTACAATCGGTAACTCGATCAAAAATTGTCGTATACTCAAAACAAGAAAAAATAACAACTAACAATGTTAATTGTTTAGATACGCGACATATGATCAAGTAACAATCTTTGGAGTATTAATGATAAGCTTTCATAAAATACTCTTAGTATGCAGCCCATACAGTTTTATATAATAAGCACATATGTAATTAGGATGCATATATATATATATATATATATATATATATATATATATATATATATATATATATATATATATATATATATATATATATATATATATATGTGTGTGTGTGTGTGTGTATCTAAAGTTGGAGTATTTATTATAGGTTTATGAAAAATTTAATATCAAATTTTATTTTTAATTTAAGTGGGTATTTTAACCGCGGAGCTTAAACAATCAAGTAATAATATCAAATTAAAGATTTTAAATAACAGTGTTAATTGTTTAGATACTCATCATATGCTTGAGTATATATATATGTAATGCATTCTAATTACATTTGTGCTTATTAGCTAAAGTTGGGCTAAAATTTTGAAGAATCTAAAGAGTTTACGAAAAAATATTTCAAACAAAAATTGTTTAAAAAAAAATTTTTTTTCTTAAAATTTTTCTTCTATCTTTTATTATTTAACAGTTAGGGCATGGATCCAATGAACGGATTTTGTTCGTTTATGAACTTTTTATTTTTTGCGTTTAAGAATCCAACGAAAAATCTATCGTATCAAAATTTAACGTATCTTTACAGGCCTAGAATGAATCAGTGGCCTTTCTAACACTGTAGAATAAAATCATCATGCTTAAAAATTATTGTTTACTTCTTAATTCGGTTGCCAATTAGTATATATTTTTTAAAATTAAACTTTAAATTTGTGATTAAAAACCAACGCTTATATTATCCAAACATATACTATGCCGTAACCTCCGCTATTCGAATTTCTATTTTGAATCATTGTTTCTCATTTCGCCATACAAATATCAAACTATTATATTTTTCTCGGCTTTAATTGTTCTTTAATTTTGGATTATTTGTATATGCGGAAGTAGGAGAAAATTAGTTTGAAAGATTGAAGATACATGTCAAGTTAATATAAAAAGGGCTAAAACGTATAAAAATAAAATTAGACATTACCTAATTCTGTTAAAGAACGCTCCTGATCAGTTTTTCCATCCAAATTATACTGCCCATGACGAATAAGAAATATATGGCGGGTAAATTTCGCTTTATATTTTTCAATTTGTTCATTTATCTTATTTTCAGCTTCGGGCGAGTGAGTTGAATTTTTCAGCGGTTTTAATAACGCCTCTGGTTCACGACTAAAAACATAAACAAATATAAATAAAACCAATATACCTCAGTCTTAGTGAAAAATCTGTATTAAATTTAACTAAATATCTTAGTAGTTAATACCCTAGTACTTACTGATCCCAATTTAAATCCCATTTTGAATGTTCTGGAGGCTCGTATGAAGTTGTCCAAGAATTATGTACAATTGGCGGTGATGATTGTGAATAATTGTAATAGTACAAAGCAATTCCACTAAATGCTCCAAAACCAACAAGTGCATATTTTTGAAATCGGGAAAACGTTGACATTTTCTAGGAAAAAATTAAGAAAATTCGAAATAATCAATTTACAAGTTTTAAATAATTATGTTATTTGTATTTTCTGAGCAGCTTGTATTTACTTTAATATATTTGCTGAAGAAAATGTCCTATTAAAGAAGTCAGTAAACCTATAAGTATTTTCGAAACGTTTTTAGTAATATATTTTTCTAGTAACTTGATTGTGAATTTGTGATAGTAACTTTTTTGCATAGAAATCTTTTTTTGGCATTTATTTTCATGACATATACCGACTTTAAACGAACTCTATGAAGCTAGCACACCTATTACTTTACATATATAAGGGATGGACAAGATACATCGATGTTTTTCAAGCAACCATCGATGTTTAAGATCGTTTCTAATTGAACATGAACCATCGATAGTGGATAGAAAATAGTAAACTATCAACATCCTCGAAGTCAACAGGAAATTAGAGTTTTACAAACATATTTTGGTAACTTATCACCAAAAGTAATCTTAATCAGTATTTAATTTGATGCTTATATTGTTTACATTACATAATAACGCGTTAATTATAATATGGCATTTTAACCAATAAATTTTTTTTACAGTGATCTGTTTAAAAATAAAACTTAAAATAAAATAATTTTCCAACTTGTGTAACTTTGGATATCATTTATTTTTTATAATAATAATTCGAATTTCAAAACTCTTAATTTTTTTATCATTTTTTTCTTAAATTTGTTGTACTTGTGATTTTTCAAATTTTTGCATTAGTTTATAGCATCGATATAAATAATCGAAGTTTCCATTTTTTCAAAATACATCGACTTTCGATTTTTTCAATGGTAAGAATAGCCGATGTTTATATTTTGTATAAAGATCTTCCAGCCCTAATTTGCATAAAGCTAAATTATTCATAGATTTGTATTTAATAAACTTGAAGCTTCATGAGCGGTATAATTTCTCACGGTAGCACTAAAAGAAGAAAAGATTGACCACAACCACAAAATAAAGTCCACACCTCTGTCATAAAGGTTTATATGTTTCAATATTCAATCACAATTCAAAAAAATTATTACTATGAAGTAGGGCTTCAAAATAGGACAAAGCGTTCGAAAGTCTCAGCGGAACAAGCATATTTATATATACATTAATTACGGAAAAACGAAATGAAAAATTCGTCTAATTAAAACATAGATCTCACTGTGTTCGCACTCTTAGGTAAGTAGTGTTTCTCTAAGAAGACGATGAAATTTTGAACTGTGGAAGATCGTCAAGGAATATTTTTTTTTTGATGAATGTTTTGCCGTTTTTAAACTCTATCAGATTTAATTTTGTTTATCTAAGTTAAAATTTTATTTTAAACTGAATATATTATAAAATACAAATCAAAATCTTGAATTTTGTAATTTTAAATACACAGAAAAGATTCATGTTGGTGCGTTTTTTATTTATTATACAAATTACTGAGCTAACTTCTTACACGAAACGAACTGTCACATTACTTATCCTTGTAGTTTATATAAGTTTTAAAAAATAAAAAAATAAAAAATATTCAAATAGAATGTGATAATTAGATTTTAATAGTTTCGTAGCAAATTTTAAAATTAATTTCCTTCGATGTTAAACAAATTGTATTGCTAATATTCTAGTTATTTTTCACTCAAAAAGCATGTTTAGTTATCTTAATTCAAATTCACCAGAAATATACTGTTTTGTTAAAATGTTCTCTAGGAGGCTGTTTCATACTTCAAAATTGCATGGACGAAAGAACCATTATGATGCTTTAGGCATCACACCGAAGGCAACACAAAATGAAGTGAAATCTGCTTATTATAAATTATCAATGGTTTATCATCCTGATAAGAATAAAGATAGTGTAAGTGCATCAGATAAATTTCGTGATATTACCGAGGCGTACGAAGTATTAGGAAATTATAGATTAAGAAAATTGTATGATAAAGGTAAATATTATTTTTTTTCAGTAATTATATATCATAATTTTATTCTCTCAATTCTTTATAAATATATAAATGAATTTTCAAAAGAGAAAGTCCATATTGCATTATTGGGGAGCCGCATTATTATTTGGAAGACAATATTTTTGTGGCTTCTAATACGATTGCCTCTTGATTATATCTATTTTGTAGTACCATAAGTACTTGCCTAATATTCTTAACGGTTTCGTTCAAGAATAAGTTAACGTTCACAATTTATACCCAAATGTTTTGTAATTCCTATAGATCGAAGAATTTCATCTTTAGATCACAATTCTTCTTTTTTTTAGAATAAATCTCCATTCGTTAATCGAACCACATATCTTCAGTTCATATTAGATGAGAATCTTAAATCATCAGTTTAAATAAATTTTATAATTATTAATGAGAACTCTATGATTTTTCGAATAAATTTCGATTTTTTGCCCCAATTTCCTAGATCAAATTATTTTGTATTTTTATAAATACGTATTTCGACTACAAAGTAGTCATCATCAGTATGAATTAGCTAGTTGTAATGATTCTCTGACGAGATGTTACTTTTGCTAATTTAATGACGGTTTGCAAAAACCGTCGACGGTTGAGCAGGTTGTGAGAGGGGTAAAAAATCGAAATTTATTATAAATAAATTAACTATGTAACTATCTAATCGAGTGCAATTAAGTTTATCGAAACTCAGTTTTAGTGAATAGATTTCGATATTCCAAGATTAAATTTCAACATTTGAAGACTCACAATATGTTAAAATACTATAACATATATTTTGCTTTAAAACTAAGTAAATGGGGCTATTTTCATGATAACTCTTTTAGCTTTCGATCTATGAGGACTTCAACAAAACATCATTGTGAAAGTCTTTTTACGTATTTTGGAAAATGTCAAATGACTTCCGTAAATTAATAATAATAATAATCATTATAATTGTTGGTCGTTTTTAAGTTATTCTCCACCTTTTTTTATCGAATAACTTAAAATTTTAACAATTTTACAATTTGGACTTGTTTATGTGGAATAATATCGGTAAAATGACCAACTCTTGATTTAATTAATTTTTGTGAACGTTTTATGACTTTTTGAGATGGTTCTTTTAAATCATTTAGCTATAAATTGGTGATTGGTAAACAAAAAGTCAACAAATAAAAAATAAAAAAAGGCGCTATGAAATCTGGTATTCTGACTTTCTCCTTAAAGAAAATTTTGCTGATTTCAAAATATTCAACGGGACATTTTATTCTCTTGTTTAGCCAATTTGAAGTAACCAGTCACATCATTATATCTGGTGGTAGCAGATTTCTTCCTCTGAGTTTTTTTATTAGCTACAACAAATCAGAATCATTACAATTTTTCTTTTTGTAAAGCCGAGATTATAAAAGAAGTCGCTAATTTAGAGAAAGGAAATTTTTAATGAGAACAAAACTCAATTTTAACAAATGAGAGCCATGGTTTAAATTTGGATATTACGTTTATATTGGATATGTAGTTTTTAAGATATCGCTTAAAATACCTCACAAAGAACAGATCATTAACTCTCTGCCTTTTTTTCTCATCGAGTTAGTACCGAGAAGAAAGAATACAAGTACAGAAGAGGTTAAAAATGCTAACTTGTCAGAAGGCCTTTTTCTCCTGTAAATATTAGAAACAAAATTAGTATCAATTACTCTTCATTTGTAGGTATAATACATACGGCTAACCCTCGTGTCGCTGAACAACATTCAGCAGACGAACCAGTGGATGATGCAGAAACAAGATTTTATAAATCACGACAATTTCGTCATAGGGCACCACCTATGGAAGGTGCAACACCTATTTATAATTTTGACGAATGGACAAAAGCACATTATGGGCGTACATTTGAACGTCGACAAAATGTTAAAACACGATATAATTCACACATGCGGCATGAGATAGAAGTTAAATATGATAAACAAACAGAAAAGATTATTGGTGGTTTTATAGCGGTTATGTTTTTAATGTATTGTTTATGGCCGGAAGATGATTGGGATGAAGTTCGAACTATATCAAAACCAAAATAGCTAAATTCAAAATTAGAATCAATTGTTGTTTTTTGAATGTTTCCAAACATTCTAGTTTTAGGATTTAGGTTATTTATTTATTTTTTTTAAATCAGTGCAACAAACATTGTCAATAATTATTATCTTTAGTTAATGAAAATATAAAGTTCTCAGGATTAAAAAATTTTTTTTTTGCATCGGAATGAAAGCACTTGAAAAAAATTGAATAAAATTGAATATAATCATTTTATTAGAATATAAAAATATAAATCAAAAATATTAAACAAGTAAAGAACTTTTTTTATGCGTAGTTTTTATTTTCGATTTTTGTTTAAAATTGTCTTCGAAAATCTAGGACTTTCCAAATTGATCTTTTTCAGAGTTTACGAAATTTAATTTAATAACTTTTTACGATAAAAATAATCATTAAATATCGCATTATATTACAAGCATTATCTTAGCCTCTACATTACTCTCATTGATTGTAAAATCAATAACTCGTCAATAAAAACATATAGCTTTTTGAAGAACAGAAGCAACATAGAAAGCCCCACAATTTCGCTACCAGGATATTTCCTCGGATAAATAAATCCGAACTTTCGATCCAAAATATTATATACAGGAAAAAGTAATATGATTAGAGGTTTATGCATATAACACAGTTTGATTTTGAATTTTGAACGAAGTAAAAACTCAGGTAAGAGACGGGCTAAAGAAACCTTGGTAAGCTTATGTTATTCAGTGCCTAGTGGTTCAGTTCCTGGGAGTATTAATAGACAATACTATATTGGAATCTTGAAGCATTAACATTTACTATGTTATCCCCGTTTTATTAAAAATCTGGGCATCCTCAACATCCCATTCTTTTTTTCCTAAATCTCTAAACATGCTCTCACGATAGATCTTTGGTTCTAGATCTGTGTAAAAGTAGAAGGAAAGTTAAAACAAAAAAATTTGCAAACATCTTTTTCTTGAAACATTTTTACGTAAATTGTTTCAAGAAAAAGATGTTTGCAAATTTCTTTGTTTTAACTTTCCTTCTACTTTTACACAGATCTAGAACCAAAGATCTATCATGAGAGCATATATATATACTCAAGCATATGTCGAGTATCTAAACAATTAGCACTGTTATTTAAAATCTTTAATTTGATATTATTACGTGATTTAAATTTTTCGTATAAACCTAAGAAAATACTCCTTTTTGTCTTCTTTTTAAAATTAAGAAGATATATATTTTCAATTAAAAAAAAAAAAACAATTCAACTTTTTTTGATGCATATTTTTAATCTCTGTAAAATGATTTAATTAACTAAATAAAAATTACACCTTTGTAAATAACTTATATTTTTTTCAGTTTTCAAATTAAAAATTATATATTTTTTTTATTATTATTTTTTAAAATATATATAATTTATATTTAAAATTTGTTAAGTTTTAAATAAAAAAAAAAAAAAAAACATTAAATTTATTTTTAAAATAAATAATTTAATTTTTTAAATGCTATCCCTATGAAAGTCTCAATATCTAAATACATTACATTTATGTACAGCAAGAAAGTTATTAGTTCAGAAAGAAAGTAATTAAAAATATTCAGAAAAAAAAAATGAAAATCAATGCTTAATTATTACCTACTATAAAACAAAATAAAAATTTCGCACAAAAAATTATAAATAAGAATACTAACAAATTCCAAAAATATAATTAAATAATAAAAAAGAAAAAAAAATTTTATTCAAAATGGGAGGTAAAGAAAGATATTTGATTCATATTGAAAAGCTTCTTTTATAAATTTGTGTAAGGTTAAAGGTATTTCACAACATCTTTTAGAACTATTGGAGCATAAGTATTAAGCATATCTAGCGCAGGCATATTATTTAATTTATCCGTAATTATGCCTGATGTGACCTGACATTCTTCCACCAAGTGCTCAACCGTTTCAATACTATTACATAGTACATATATTTTTTATTTTCGCACTTAAAGATATACAATCTGAAGACTCCCATTCTCCTTTCTTCTTTTACACACTCATGCAAGTATCTTGCACTGTGTTCATAATGGCTGAGTCTACACAATAACCTAAAACTTTCTTCTTTAAAAATATCCATCAAATGACGACCGCAAGGAATTTTTTTTAATTTGTTATTAAACCATCGAGCTATTAAAATTATCACTTAAGTTTAATATTAGTTAATAATTTATTATTTCATATTTTGGCACAATTACGATATCCGTGGCGCCGCGATTTTTTTATGAATTTTGGTAAAAGAAGCCAAAATAAGATGAAAATGAAGAATACCGATTTTCGAGTTATCCAAGGGTAGTTTAATCACAGGTTGAACGTAGGGGCCAAAAACCAACCTGACCCATGCAAACTACACCTCACAAATCTATGTATAGTAATCACAGGTTGAACGTAGGTGAAACTAGACCCCAGAAATTCAATAAAACAGTCGAAAATGGCGTACATGTATTTTTAATAGTTGTATTAAAAATACAA
This sequence comes from Chrysopa pallens, assembly GCA_020423425.1. Lineage (NCBI taxonomy): Eukaryota > Metazoa > Arthropoda > Insecta > Neuroptera > Chrysopidae > Chrysopa > Chrysopa pallens. Next base: position 41,274 of record CM035593.1, read on the forward strand.
GTGGGGATTTTTTTTAAACGAATTGAATTTCTTGAATTGTGTTTAAATTATAGTCATTTAACAAATAATAATAATTAAATATTATAAAATGTTTTAAATAGTGGTATTTATGTACATAAACACCGATAATTTCTAATAAAAAGTGTCGATAACTCGAAAAATAGGCGAAAACTCGAAAGTTGGTATTCTTCATTTTCGTCTTATTTTATCAAAATTAAGTAAAAATTAAATTGTCAAATCAAGGCGCCACGGAAATCGTAATCTCCCCCATAATTTTTAATGGTTTTTTGCAGATTACAGTAGAATAATTTAATTGCATCGTTTTTATTTTTGTGTGTAATTATTAATATTCAATCTTCATAATGAACATAATATTTGAATTTCTTTTTGATCATTATTGAAACATTTATGTTCACTTTTAATAAATGAAAATTATAAAGCAGCGTTGTTATCCGACAGAATATACGAAATTCTTACAAATAAATCATACATCAAACAGTATCTTGTAATAATTCTTACAAATAAATCATACATCACAGAGAATATCATCAAATTGACTTATAAAAATATCAGATCAACAAATATGGTTTACAACTGCTCTAAATCTCGCAAAAAAATGTATGCTATTTTTAGCTCATTTCTGTTAGCTGAAAAAAAAGTTGGATGTATTCCATTTTTCATTTATCAAAAATTCCATTTTTCAAAAGATTATATAGTTAAAATCTGATATAGCGTTGTAGAACTTTGAGGGACACTAAAATGTCCAAAAATGATTAGGAAAATTCGTAAATTATAAAAAATTTTATTATTTAATAATATTTACAATTATAATATTGATTCTACATTTTTTCACAGAAAAATAAAAAAAATTTGTGAAAATGTTCACACAAAAAAGTTTGAAGATTACTCTTAAAACTTATATAAACATTAAAATATAATCTTTGTATTTATTCTTTTTTCGATTCAGTACTAGATCCCTTGTCTACTTTCTGTTTACGATTTCTCCAAGCTGCCATATAAGTCCGTGGATGAATTGGATAAAATCCAGATAGTCCTAAAAAAATAAATAGCCGTCATATTTTCTACACGTTTAGAATTGTATTAGTATTCAGGAAATGCTTTATATGAGTATATAACTTTCCGCAGGGCATTTATACCATCTCCATTTATTTATAAGAGAAAATTAAGTTCCTCACTTCCCGTTTTTTTTTGTCGTAATTTTTTAATTTTCGTTTTCACGCAGCACTACTGGCACTCGAATGGCACAGGTTTGAAATTTTGTAGGATAATTAGGTTCGTCTTATAGAAATGCTTTTTGAGAGTGGAAATCCACAGCATTAAAATAAAAACTTTTAATTTTGGTTTTATGAAAATCAATATGCTATTCTCCCCCTACACTTCATCAAAAATGTTTACTTATTCTTTCAAATATTACCTAAAAGCTCAGCAACCGGATTTGAAATATGAGCACCTTGGCCAATCCAATGACGTATTCGTTCAAAATTTAATGATACTAATTTTTCATTATACTGATTTACAAGTGGATCATATGTACCAACTTGTTCAATAACTGGCTGATGTTGATCTCTACGCCTCTGTAAAAATGTATTTTCGTATAGATTGCAATAAATTTATTATCTTATCGAATCTAAAAATCTACAAACCTCCGTAACAACGATGTGAAAGAATGGTCGATTCGCACATCCGAACCGTGCAAATCTTATTATTTTTGCTGAACGTTTAAAAAATTCTCCAGTTCCACTGGATGGTACTATATATTTAATCATTTTTGAAACAAAATAAAGTAAATTATTAAATCATAATTTTTATAAGAACAGTATAAAAACAAATGTCGATTAAGTTATAAATAAGGTTATTAATGATATATTCATAGATTTATCTGTTGGATTTAGATATCTAAAGGTCTAACAAGGTTTTGTATAGAATGGCGTCCCTCCACATGGTAGCGGCTTTTTTTCTTGACATTATTTGCAATAATTTCAAGGGAAATCCAATTTCAATGTTACAGGATATTAGGGGAACCGGATATTACAATTATTTTAATATTTTTTCATTATCTTTTTGTTAAATTTTATAATTATTTTTGGATTGAGTTGGTTTTTCTTTGTGACTGACCTATACCATTCAGTTTTGTTACGCAGACCTAAAAAAATAAATTACTACCTTACTTTTTGACAATCCAAATATTTTTGTTTTTGACAATTTGAGAAAAAAAATTTCCATTTTTTATTTTTGTGTTAAATATTTTTTATAAAGAAAATAATATCGAGTTCTTGGGGGAGAATGTGATAATAAAATATTTTTAAAAAATTCACAGAGTTTGAAAATAAGTTTTTGGGAAAAAAAATTCTAGAAAACGCAACACTGGTCATCAGGTTGTCATATTCAGTTTCTTGTTATATTGATGTATTAATGGGCGAAAATTTTTTAAAATATTAAGTTAATTATTGTAAAACTGAACCCAACAATAATGTAAATGCAAGATTTTTGAAAATGCACAATACTCGTCTTAAAATTTATTTACTTATTTAACATGAAAAACTATTTTAAAATAAGTATTCTTTTTGATCAAAATATTACTCATTAAGACCTATTCATTTTAGAGGAATTTGAATAACAATACTTCTGTCAACAATCTTTTTTAAATAAATTAGAAATAAATGGGTTGCAAATGAAAAACGCACACTTTTCAAACATTCTCCACAGATATTCATATATCTTTACATATCTCCACACACGCTCATTTTCCACAGATATAATTTATTTGAGAAGTTTATCTAATTTTAATCTAAATATCTATGAATTTTGTGTACACAAGTAATACCAACTTAAAATATATGACTATTAAATATTTGTCATCGAATCAATTTAATATAAATTAAAATTATATTATGTAATTAACAACTAATCCAATACAAATAGTTAATAATGTAATATTAATTAAAAAATCAATTGAAAATCATAAATTAAAAATTAATAAATTTGAGTTAAATAGTAAATCAATTAAATCAAGAGTATTATTTATGAATGGCGCCGTTCCTGTTGTAGTTAGGCCATTTTGAACAAGTAGTGTATCACGTGACTAGACTGCGTTCGAGCGCATTCAGAAGGTACGATATAGTTCCACATTAATTTTGTGTGTGTTTTTGTGACGTTTTTCGTAAGTTACACTAAAATTTTTACTCTGGCCCAGATAAAAGTGCTTTGCTTTTTTTTTATTTCGAATTTTCTCATTATGTTTTGAGTATGATGAATCATAAATTTTTTTATCTTTTGAGATTATTTGTTTATTTTAAGCTGTACATTTTGGTTCGTTGTCATTAAAGGCCTAACAAGGTTTTGTATAGAATGGCGTCCCTCCACATGGTAGCGGCTTTTTTTCTTGACATTATTTGCAATAATTTCAAGGGAAATCCAATTTCAATGTTACAGGATATTACAATTATTTTAATATTTTTTCATTATCTTTTTGTTAAATTTTATAATTAATTTTGTATTGAGTTGGTTTTTCTTTGTGACTGACCTATACCCTTCAGTTTTGTTACGCAGATCTAAAAAAATAAATTACTACCTTACTTTTTGACAATCCAAATATTTTTGTTTGTTTTTTGACAATTTGAGAAAAAAAATTTTTGACTCCATTTTTTATTTTTGTGTTAAATATTTTTTATAAAGAAAATAATGTCGAGTTTTTTTTAATTTGTATGCGCTAATTTACTGATTACTATTTCGCAGATTGTAAATAGTTGAGTGTATATAGTGTAAAGATGAGCTCATCAAATAAAACCACCTCGAGGGGTGGGAAAGGATCGAAAACAGCGGATGCGGGTGGCAAAAAAACAGACGGAAAAACAGATACAGGGAACAAATCAACAAATAAATCACAACCTCAATCGTATGAATTGACTTTGGCACAAATAAAGGATCGTAAATCTGATGATCCCACAATCAAGGATAAAGTGAAACAAGTTATGGATACAACATTTAAGTCGGAGGAGGAAGTGTGCCTGGTTCTTCATGATTGTGATTATGACATGGATAAGGCTGTTATTATGCTCTTAGAGGGTCATTCACAGGTTAGTGCCTATCAACCTCATTTTGTTTTTCTTCAATGTAATTTCCGTTTCCTTTTTAATTATTTTTGTCGTTTCAAAATTCCACGTTTTTCGAAAAATTTTATAGGAAATTTTATTGTTAAAATGGTAAACATTATTTTTCCGTTTCCTGTTTATTTTTAATATTACTAAAATGTTTGTTGTATTAATGGGTTGTATTTAGGTTGGGAAGTTTTTTGAGTTCGGTTTAGTATTGGACTATTACAACAAAAATGATTACATAACAATCATTCATTATTCGTAAACATTTTGTACAATTGTTTAGAAATAAAATTACCGAGTAATCTACAAAGGCATTTGTAAACAGATTCTACTTTAGAATGAGAAACTTGTTAATTAAGTGGAAAAACCAATATTATTTAAAATTCTATTTTTATATGTGAAAACATATAATTTTCTTTTGATATAGACCTTAGATTTTTAAATATCGGAATTCTGATGTGTGACCTTGAAATGTTACATCACGTTAAGTTAACGTCTTTTCATATCTTAATATTTAAACCAAATGTTTAATTGATTATTATTATTCATAATGCCCGGTCTGTTTGATGAACGTGCAATATGAATAATGTCTTGAAAAGGGTAATAAAAATGTGTTTTAATAAATTCTTTTGATAATAATATGGAAAATTAATATACTTGAGAGTCGAGGACGTTCACCTTATAATTAAAATACTTAGGTAATATTTAGAACCAAGTTACTTTAGATCTAAATTTCCAGTCTATAATGGCGGTGAATCTACGGGGAAGTTTACGATATACGTGGCGCCTCGATTTTTTTTATGAATTTTGGCAAAATAAAACGAAAATGAATACTAATTTACGAGTTTTCGTCTATTTTTCGAGTTATCGATGGATAGTTTAATCACAGGTTGAACGTTGGGGCCAAAAACCAACCTGTCCCGTGCAAACTACCCCCCATAAATCCATGAGTGGTTTAATCCATGTTATTGGCCAGGGAAATTTTAAATTAATTTATTTTTTTTTAAATATTAACTCTAATAATAAATATCACCAAACAGTAATTGATGTGTTTTTGTTGTATATGTAACCTGAGATTTATTTAGTTTCTCTGTGATTTAAACCATTTTTCTCTGAGGAATTAAAATCCTGGGCGTCACTACAAGATGAAACAACATAAAATGATAGATTTTTGAAAAAAAAAAAAAAATTATAAATTTAATTATAATCCAAAACATTTTCCAACAAAAATACACTTTAGCCTAAATACCATCTGTAAGTTCTTTCAGTAAAGTAGGACATTTTTCTAAAATTGTACAGGGTGCATATGCAACATCGGTTAAAAAGAAGAAAAATCGACAAACAAGTACAAGTAAAACAGAAACCGCAGACGGTGGTGGAACAGAAGATTGGGATTCGACACCACAGAATAACACAGCGGGGGGTACACAACAAACTAGCGGGGGCGGAGGAGTTGGAGGTAGTGGTAGTGGTGGTACAACAACAGCAGGTACCGGTGGAGGTGGTGAACGTGAACGCTCCCGAAATCGTGGTGGTGCACCTCCCAGATTAAATAAAGGTCGTGGTGATAGTCGAGGTTGGCGTGGTCGAGAAGGACCACGTGGCGAACGCGGTGATCGTGACGGTGGTGATCGTACTCACGGTGGGGATGATGGACGTGGTGGTGATAATTATCGACGTGGTGGTGGGCGTATGAGTAATGGACCAGGACGAGGTGGTGGACGTGGGGGTCGTGGTGGGCGTACAGGTCCACGTACATATCAACCACGTGATGGTGGCCCACGTGGCTCACACAATCGAAATACTGTTGATACATGGGAAGACTCTTCACAAATGAACAGTCAAAATGGTATGTTCCGTTGTTTGTTTTAATTATTTGTTTTAAATTTTTGTGTTATGTTTTTTAAAATTAATATAGTAATAGTTGTGTTCAAAATCAGCTATTGCTTAGAGCATTTTCCCCAAAATCGGAATATAAAAATTTTACTGGAATCGAATACTGTAATTCTCAATCTATCACAGAATATCTATTGGTTAGGCAAAATGTGGAATTATCAAGAAACTTTGCAATTTTTCATCAGTACTTGATCTGATTACAAATTCGCCATAATACATAAATAAATTATTGATACTATGACTATTGACTAAAATGTAGTAATCAATAAAAAATTATCTAATCATAATTACTATTTGACTTTAAAAGCTTAATTTTGAATAGAGTTCTTTCGGTAGTGTAGAAATATACTTAAATATTTTAAATTTGAGCCATAACATTATCGTTTTATTATATTAAAATTAAAAATCAGTTTTTTAAATCTTTATTATCTGCCATTGTGTGACGTAATGTTGGTATACACTATTAATTGCTATTTATCAGTTCAATCTGACAGTTATATTAATAACAAAATATTTGAAAGTCTTGGGTTATTTTGTTCTCAATTCTTTTATGTATTCTCAATATTATATACCAGTATAACGTCATCAAAATTGGCAAGCAGCATTTTTACTTTTATAAGAAAAATTTAAATTTTAATGTAATTTTATGGCAAAAAATCGTATTTATCTTGCGACTCTTAATTACGAAATCAATATTTTGAAGTACTTTTTTAAACATAGTAAACCATCGTGTTCTACCAGTAACTACTATCTTAAATTATACTAGAGGCTAATTTAAAGAACTTTTCATTAATTTTATATTTCGCTGTAGAAGAAATACAATTCCGGCAGTCATAAGTAAGATACAAACTGGAATAATAAATAGTCAGATCGATATTGATAGATTAATTATCAAAATTTTTATCCATTTCCAAAAGCAAAATTGAAGATTCTTTAATTTACAAAAAGCCGCTACAACTGGTATGCAAAAATTAAAACTATAATCTAAAAATCTCCTTAAATCATGAAATTTCTTAAGATTGACTTGGCTCATATATGCAGTCAATATTTTTGAGTATTCGATTATACTCATGAAGAGTTGAAATCTAGTGTTCGATTCCTGGATTTCGTAAATTTTTTCCATTTTTTAATAATTAAAATTTATTCAATATTTGCCACACCAGAATCTTTAGTACGTATCTAAACTAAAGTTGTGAAATGCACGATTTTTATGATGTGGTTAATGGATTTTCAATTTTCATTATTTAAAAGATTAATAATAAAATGAATTAATAATATTACTGAATAAATTATAAAATTTGTCATAATTTTTATAATTTTAAATAATTCAGGTCGCCGCATTTTTTGTTATTGACTATAC
>CM035593.1:48747-64747 GCA_020423425.1 Chrysopa pallens
CATACATTAAATGCTGTAAAGCAGCAGGAACATTTTATGCGTGTGAAAGATGCACTATCAAAGGAAGTCTGTAGGGTAGAAAAGACAAAAAAAGAGTGTACCCTGAAATGGATTGTAAACTGCGCACTAAAAGAAGCTTCAAGAAACAAACCCAAAAGGGCCATCACAAAGACGAATTAAAGTCCCCTTTAAGAAAATTGTCTAATTTTGATCCTGTAAACTCAGTTGTCTTAGATTCTATGCATTTATTACATCTCGGTATTATGAAAACTCTCATGGAATCTTGGATACTCAGAAAAAGTGTCGCTCGACTGAAAATAAAGACAGTATTACTACTCAGAACAAAGTTTTTATCATTGACACCTTATGTGCCTTTTGAGTTTCAACGGAAAAAATTTGACACCAACGATTTAGCAATATGGAAAGCTACACAATTCCGTTATGTATTATTATATTGTGGATCAGTAGTATTAAAAAACATACTGCCAACGCAAATTTATAAACATTTTCTACTGTTATTTGTCGCTTGTCGAATTTTGAACTCAGCAGATCTTATGATAAAATTTAACGGTTACGCAAAACAATTGTAAAGAAAATTTTTTTTTTATTGCCATCATTGTACGGTGAAAAATCACTGACACTCAATATGCACAATTTAATACATTTATCCGATGATTTATTAAATTTAAATTTATCTTTGAGTGAGTTATCAGCGTTCTGGGGTGAAAATTATATTGGCAAAATGAAAAAGCTTATTAAATCACCTTACAAACCTTTGACTCAAATACTTAATCGACTGTCTGAGTTGGAACATACGGATGTAATTAAAATAAAATAAATAAAAAGTGTGGAAAAATGTGTAATAAATACCACACATGCTACAGTTTTCATGGGAAAATCATACTCCAGTGTTTCGACTGTAACTATAAATCAAAACTATATAAGTTCAAACTGTCCGGACAATATTATTTTATTAAAAAATAATACGGTGATTATCATCGATCAATTATTAACAACAAAGACAAGCGTACAAAAGTTACCGAAGTTGAGTGAAATTTACATCTCGGGACGTCAAATGTTGAATGCTGGTACTCTTTTTGATTATCCTACTGCTTCAACAGACATTTGTTATTTTAGGAGACTATTTTTCAGAATTCAGTGAGATACATTCAGTAGAGATGATAAAAAATAAATGTGTATTGTTCGATTGTGATAACAAAATTTTTGCTGTCCCTTTACTACACGAATAATTTAACAGTTTGAAAGTATCGGAAAATTTTAAGTGTGAATTTAAAAAATTCCGTTTTTATATTTATATATTTATTACTAAAAACGTTTGTTGAATTACTGTCAGTCGAAAATTCATGTGACGTGTAATAGTAAATAACAGTGTAATTACGATGTATGGGTAATATATACTATACTCTATAGAGTGTAGTTGCGATCGTGTGTGTACATCCATAAACAAAAGTCGAACCCACCGGCTAACTAAATGTACAAGATTTCTGAACATAGTCTTAATTATGTGAGGCATTAGGCATTATTGTGTATATATGCGTGAAGAGTCAGTTGCTCTGTGTGTCCGCATGTGCACTGCTAGTTGAGAGAATTTCAAGTCAAGTGTATGTGGATGGAAACATGTGAAACAATCGAACCATCACTTAATCAAACGTTCAAAGTAAGAATTTTATATTTAATAATTTTAATTTGGATTCATTTTATTTATTTAAATATAGCATCACAAAATTATTTCATTTTAAGAATAAATAATCAATTATTTTGCCTGTTCTAAATGTAATTTATAAATTTTCAGTTAATTTCTTTCGATTCAAGGACTTGTTTGCAAATAACCGTTTACACAATTGATTCTTTTCTTATATATTTAATTGATTACTTTTTTTTAATAAAAAAAAATGTATTGATTTATTTTAATCCGTTAATATTACTTTCATTGCAGTAATTAACATTAATTTTTTTACAATTAGATGAGTGAAAATGATTCTGACATTGACGCACCAAGTGAATATGCAGTTGTGTGCTTTTTACCAAGACGCATTACTGATCAAGATGAAATTGACTTGGTCCCATATTCATGGCTTGAGCCCAAGGAAGAAAAACTCTATTACTACTACTCTATTACTACTAAAAGTGAATATGTGAAGTTGAAATAATCTCTACTACAGGTAAATTGCTGAAAATTAATCATTTTCTGTTGATTTTTTTTCTTATTACGATGTTACATAGAGTATATAATTACTTTTCAGATACGTTAGAAAGAGGAAAGCGACACTTACAACGTGCTGAAGTAAACAAGTGAACAGTGACCCTAAAAGTGAACAGTGACACTACTGCAGAAGCTACTTCCTCGGATGTTGTTCAACTTTCATCTGCAGGCATAGGTCGAGAATTAAACAATAAAGCGGGTATGCATTCAGTTTTATCTGGGAATGAAACAAATGGTAGTGTTGCTAAAAGTCTTCGAGCAGAGAAATTATCAAAAAAAAAAAGGTATACTCATAATTGAAGAGCTTAGTGGATGAACATGTTAAGTGACATTTTTGAGAAAACCGAGATTTACATGTGGATGAACATGTTATGCTCTCATTTAAACATAGCATGTTTACCCTCTTCGCTAACCTTTCCAATAAAGCTATTTTCAGTGGATGAATTTGTTATTTGCACAGGTCGATACGGTGTTGTTAATGGAAGAACGTGCTATGGGTACAAAACATCTTCTTCCAACTTAAAAATTACGACCTTAAGTATCATGACATGTTCTTCCACTAACGAACATGAGGTTTTAGTTGCATGGATAACCTTTAGGTAGCTTATAAACATCTTCTCCAACGTGTAGCGTGTGTCTTGATAGTTTCTCTCCCAAAAAATAATATTCGGAAAATAGTTTTAATAACTACAATGGAATCAAGAGGACAACGTATGGTTAGGGAAGCTCTTAAAAGATTGAAAAGTGATATTTGTGACAAAAGAAACTCAACCGGTAAGTGCAAACAAATTAAATTTGATTAATTGTATGCAGCAGGTTATACTTTGTGTTTACCGGGAACGTAAATTAAAATAACATTAATTTACAAATTAAGTTTTTATGAAAAGTGTTTTATTTGTAAACAAAACGACTACTTAAAATAGTGTAAGATTATCTTATTTAATTAGATTGAAACATTTATTAGAAAACAAGATTGGGTATTGGATGAAACAGTTCCTTTGCCAATACCGGATTCCCGCAAAATAACGTAGAAGTTACTTTTTCCACGTTTTCTTTTTGAGAATATAAGGGAGCTGCCAGACAACAACACTTGTCGGCTTTTCGGTTTGTTTGAGGGTAACAAGTTATTTATCTATATCTCTCGCCATTTATATTTATTAGAATGAATAAATACAAAGTCCGGAACTTTTAGAAGAAACGAATAAAAATAAGATTAAAAGCATTATCAGAAAAAGGGTGGCATGTGTTCTACGAAATCAATAGTTCATATTACGTGTTAACCATAGTACATGTTAGTATTTTTCTAATAAAATAAAAATTAAAAAAATAAAATTCTAACAAATTTAAAAAATAAATTCTTTTGCCTTACACAAAGAAAAAATAAATAAAAAGAAAGTTGATTTGATTATTCTGAAAATTCGGAATAATACTAGTTTGGTTTAGCGGGACTGTACAAAAATATGTATGTATATGTTCACTAAGAGCACTCATTACTAAACGTTTGCGTTAAGATTGTGTTTTAATTACATTCCAGATTCTCAGAATAAAGATCTACGAAGCGACTTAATCGGAAACTCAGCCCTTCAAGACCCTTCTGAGGAAGAGAAGAGCACCGATCAAGAAAATTCGATATTTATGAAAGTAAGTTAACCTTTCGTACATAATAACTACCTTAAAAGTTTCCTTTCTTTAAACTTTTGTTAGAAAATGAGCAACCTTAGTTGAACCAACATTTAAACTTTTTTATTCTTCTTCTTCTTCTTTTCAGCTTTTCTTGCAGACGTTGAGGAGAGCAGTGATGAGTATCTACCAAGCTCCGAGTCATCCTCATCCGAAGATACTGCTACTACAAGTAGTAAGCGACGTAACGTACTTAAGATTAAATCTTTCAGAGTTGGTCAAGATGTTGTGCCTAATGTATTGTCAACTCCTCTAGTTCCCTATAGCGAAACTGATGGGAGTGAGAGCTCTGATTCAGCATGTACTACTCTTAGTGAAAACCAAGCAGTTCAATTCCCTGCAGTTTTAAGAGTGTATTTCGATGATAAACTTTTTTTTCTTATTCAAATTTGTTTCAGATACGTCGATCAGTTTTAAAGTTTAATTTATATTATTGAAATTCTTTAATTTAAATAAACAATCATTTAAGTGCATACAATTAATAATTAATAAGCTCTTCTTATTCGCTTTAGAGAATATAAATGCAATAAATTCATTATTTTCTTTTTTTGAAACAGAATTCTAAAGTATAAACAAAATTGAAAGATTTTATATTTTCAAATTAATTTGTTAGAAAAAATTGAGTTTAGCTTCCATTCTATTTTTTATGCAAGCTGTACATTCAAATTTATGAAAAATGTTCTATTGTAAATTATGTAATTTTGAGAATTTAACGGTAAATTGTTATCTTAAACATTTGAAACAACACTCGAGTTTGACTAATAAATTTATTTGTGGATTTGATCACTGTAATAAAACATACACTGTTTTAACATCATTATTAAGTCATTTACGTCGTTGTCATGAATTCAAAGGAATTACTAGTAATAATGTATCTCTACCCATTATCAGTGATAGTAAAGAATCATGTACTCAAAAATTTACAGATCAAAAATAAATGATAAGACATTTAAAAATTCACATTTATGACGGGACCACAATCAAGTGTGGTTATTTAAATTGTGAAAGAACTTATAATAAAGTTAATTCATTTTCATCCCATCTTTTAAAATACCATAAAAATATAACAGCTAAACAAGTATCACCTAATTCAAATAATTGTAGTAATGATGGGGATATCATTAATCCTATTATCGAATATGATGATAACTCGTTAGACAAGATAATGCCGGTGGAAGATAGTTACCAATGTCATGAAGAATACAATTCAGATGTTTTTCTAATGAATTTAGCACACTTTTTTTTGAAATTAGAATTTAAATTTTGTTTACCAGCATCAACTGTTCAATATATTGCATCTGAAATATGCACAATTAATAAAAAAAAATGAAGAAATAGTTAAAAATTAATTGTCAATGCATCTAAAACAATATAATATGTCAGAAGACTCGATAAAAGATATTATTGACAATTCTTTAGATAAACATGTATTCAATAATATTGAAGATACTTTAGGAACTAGTTTCGAACGTAGAAAGTTTTACGAAAAAAATTTTCCATACGTTAATCCGATACAAATTCCATTGTCTACTGAAAATGGGAAAAAACGTTTTTACCACTACGTTCCACTCAAAGAAACTTTAAAAGATTTATTTTATAATAAATCATTAACTCATGAATTAAAATTTGATCTTCTAAATAACAATAGTAAAATATTGAGTGATTTTTCAAATTTAACTGTTTTTAAAAACAATAAATTCTATCAACTAAATCCAGGCGCGCTTCAACTTATTTTATATCAAGACGCTTTTGAAACGGTCAATCCAATAGGATCTGCTAAATCTAAGCACAAGATCTTGGCCGTTTATCTGAGCATTGGAAATTTTGCTGACAGAATAAGATCTCACGTAAACTCCATGTATCTTGTAGCATTGTTCAAAGAAAAAATATTTAATCATGAAAAAATTTTCGGTAAAATTGTTGCTGATTTATAAGAAATTGAAACTGTAGGCGTTGAATATGCTCCAAATCAATTTATCAAAGGATCGTTAGTGTTTATAACCGGCGATAATATTGGAAGTCATGGGTTGGGAGGATATGTTGAAAATTTCAGCAAAGCACAATACTTTTGTCGATATTGTTTGGTTACGAAAAAATCATTTGAAACAGATGATGGAGTTTTAAAAACTTATCCTATTAGAACAATAGAATCATACAAAAGAGCTATAGATTGGCTGGATCAGAAAAAAAGATGTGTCAGCAAAATAAAAAATAAAGTAAATAAAACACCACTGATAATCAAAGGGATAAAATTCAATTCTGTCTTTAACAAGTTAGGATTTTACCACATTTGTCTTCCAGGCTTACCTCCATGCCTAGGACACGATATCTTCGAAGGTGTCCTTGCGTATGACGTCAAAATATTTCTTGACGATTTACTAAATCATGATTGGTTTTCATACAAACTGTTGAATCGAAGAATAGAAACCTTTAAATATTCTGTTGAAGATGCACGTGACAAATTATGTTCTATTTCACCTAATTCTCAGAGAATCTCAGGTGCTGCTTGTCAATTATGGACATTTATTCGATTACTACCGTTGCTAATCTATGATAAAATTGATGACGTTGATAATGATTCATGGAAATGCATTTTATTGCTATCAGAAATTATAGAAATTGTATGTGCTCCTGCTATACATGAACATTGTATTGTTTATCTAGATATACTGATTCGCGATTACATTGATTTGCGTAAGTCATTTCCGCAGAGTCTTCGTCCTAAACATCACTATTTGGGCCATTATCCAGCTCTAATTTTTCAATTTGGACCGTTGATGAAATCGTGGACCCTACGTAGTGAAAGTAAGCATTGTTTCATGAAACGTAGCACACGATTTTCAAGGAATTACATAAATATTACCAAATCTCTCAGCATTAAACATGAGCTTTACCAATGCTTCGTACGTTCGGGTGGAGAAATTAATTCTGATATTGAGTTGAAAAGTAGTGTAAAATTCAACTTGAGATTATATAATCAAATAATTCAGCAAGCTTTGTCAAAGATTGAGTTTTCCAATGAAGTTGTTGAGTGTCATGAAATAACCAAGAATGGTATTGCATACCGCAATGGAGATGGATTATTTATTTCAAGAGAAGGCTATCGATATAAAATAGTTGTGGGCAAAATTAGTATTATACTGTATGATTATATTGAAGTGTACTTCGTTGTGGAGGTTTTAGAAACTGAATTCATACCATACTTGGGCGTGTATAAATTGGGAAACGTGTTAGAGTACAAATGTTTAGCATTTAATCAACTCGTTAATTTTCAAAAATTACATATTTATCATACAAGTAGTTTTTCATGCGTAAAACCTAAATATGCACTAGTTGAGCACGGTTTGTAAATACAATAGTAATTTTTACTTAAAATAAATGTATACAATTTAATTATAAATCAAATTTAAAGAATTATTCTGACTGCTCGAAGAGAATGTATATCGACTATTGGAATTTTATATTGTTCTACTTCTGTTTTAATAATACATAAATAAAATTGTTTACTACGGTATTAGTGAATCAATTATATCAGGCTAAAAATTAAAGCATAATAAATACATAATTTAAAAAAATAGAATTAAAAAAATTTCTCTATATTAGATTTTATAAATATTATTGTAAAATGATAAAACTATGACAAAAATAATTAAAAATATAAAAGTAAATAACTGATTTTAAAACTGATTGACAACAGAAATCAACCGATGTCATGGCTGCATTATTCAAAGTTGCAAAATCTAAGTTAAAACTAACAGACGAAAACGTCCAGGTATTTTATTTTATCACAATTTTCAATGAGTGACATTTTTTATTTATTTATTTATTTATTTTTTTTTTTTTTTTTAAAGATAAAATATTTTTTAATTAAGTCAGTTGAAATGCTTAGCTTTGTTTTCCACTTTTAAAATGAAGAAATCTTCTCTAATCAATTTAAACTTGTTACTTATCATAAATAATAATTATAATAAATCATAAATATTTTATCGTTCAAAATTTTAATATCTACCCTAACAATTTCGAGGTAATTGAATCATAAAATAACTCGATCTATGAAAAAATATTTATTTTCTCAATTAAATTACATTTTTTTCTTTCCGATAATTTATCAAAAAATATTTAATTTCAATAAAACAAAAAAATTATCTTCATCTCAAACAAATTTCTACGTGTGTATGAAATTCATGATGTTTATTATTTGGACAGATATATACAGACGATTTTACGGAGATTGATGAAGATGAAATTTTGTTACAATTGGCTCACTCAAAAGAATCCAAAGGGGAACAACTTCTAACAATTGTTCCAGACTCCCTTCCAAGAGATCGCTGTTGGAACTGCAATGTACTTGAAAAAAATACTTTAAAATTATCAATTGGTAAGCATTATTGTCAATTGGCAAGAAGTTACTTATCATAACAAAAATTTTATAATCATAAATAATCACTAATTTTATTTTAAAAAATTATTAATATCAATAAATTTGATTTCAGGCATCCACCAGAAAAGCTCGTCAAGTTCATCAAATTTTCATCAACCAACAGAGAAAAGTATTCCACCAATCTCATCGTCAACACCATGTCCAGCTGATGAATTATCTAAATGTTTTGCCAAGTTTTCAACTAACATCCAAACAGTATTACAAAATGGAACAACTTTAGATCGTAAAGACTACAGATCGATGGTTCGCACTCTAAGAGATTATCTTATTCACGATGTAAAAGACACATCTCGAGGTAGAGCAGGCAATATCAGCAAGCAAATTGTAACTTATAAGCAAACTTTTACACCGAAAATTGGCAGTAAGTTTATTGATGCTGCAATAGAAGCTCTTAGACAGTCAATTTATCATGCTGCCAATTATCAAAAAGGGCAATCGGAAAAAGATCATAGACGGACTTCCGTGTTTAGATGAACCTGATGATGAATTTATAAGGAAATCAAAGGTCCAGGATGAATATGGATGTGTTGCTTACTTGCCAGATCCACCTTCATCCGAAGTACTAAAAGTGTTACAAGAGAAACAATCTCTACTCTTCTCCAGACCAGCTAATCAATGAAGAAATTATAACTTTTATGAATGAATGTTATTATTTGCAGCGTAAAATAATTCAGCAACAGAAAAAGTTATCAATAATTTTCGAACAATGGCCCTATTTTTACCATTTTAAATTAATTATTCAACATGCAGACCAGCTATTAGGTAAAAAAAAAAACTGATTCAAAATGGAAGGAGTCAATAAATAAGCTGGCTAAACCGATTAACTGCTGGTCTAAACATGAAGAAATAGTTAGAGAGGTTAAAGGCAAGAAAAAAAAGGCAAGAAAAAAAAGCACGATAATGACGACAAAAGATACGTGCGAGAGACATTAAAATTAGGAAAAGCTTATAGTGATAATTTAAAAAATGATGAGCCGTACCATACAGTTATTTTTGGGTTCATTGCAAAATTTATGAAAGAAGACGTAAAATTCTTGTATGTCTTGATTGCTGTAAGTTACAATTTTATAATTAATAACTAAATTAATAATTTTATAACTAAAAAACATTATTGAATTAATAGAATGGAAATAAATATTTTTTATTTTACCTTTAGGAAGAAGTAACTGACGAGGAGTTGATTCAACACGTGCCGGTAGTTAATCCTGTGTTAATAATTAGAGGTATGTAAAGTTTGTATATTTACATTCGATATATAAAATTACCGTTATTTCTTTTTGCTAAAAAAATGAGCTTGATAAATATTTGGCTAATTCATTAGTTACAATTTTTTTCTCGTCAATCGACTATTTATTTGTTTTAATTTTTATTCAAACCATATTTATAGAATATATCATTTCATTGTAGGCAAAGATTTACATGATAGCCAAAATCAGTACAACATCGTTATTGAGAAAGATATTAGAATACATGCTGATTCATTCAAACATGGACTGTTGACTACTTTTTTAACCTTTATGTGAGTGACAAATAAAACACCTATATCAGAGTGACGAGGTACCCGGGTACCTTCACACAGTTTATACGTAATGTAAACAATCAAGATCTGCTTTTACGTTACACATACTTTGAATATTATTATTTTAATTAAGCTAAACATTTGACGATCTGCGGCGATCAAAGCGGAGGAGGGGTGGAATGCGTTACATGGTTATCGGCGCGCAAGAAAGAAACACTAAATCCATTCAATGCATCGCGCTTGATACTGACACTTGACTGTATACGTTTGTTTCTATTGTAGGAGCTTATTTATATTTTGTGAGTTTATAACTATTTCATTATAAATATTGAAGCGAGTACTTCTAAACAAAGATCACGTGTTCGAAGATATAATTCATCAGAATTACTAACGATATTAGCAGAACCTTCTAGTGACGAAGGTGAGTTTGTTGCTTCTGATAATGAACATGATTATATTCCTTTGGTTGAAGAGGGTCGATTGGAAATTTCGGATGTTGAGCCAGAAGCTGAAGTCGAAAGTGAGATTGACTCTTACGATTCCGATGCGAGCTTTGAAGGGGAATCGTTTGAAAATATTCTTTTTGCAAAAGATGGAACACGGTGGCAGTCTGACCCACTTCCCAGAACACAAACTAGTAGTCGAAACATTATTCGTCAACGGGGCGGGGCTGCATCTTTCAGTAAACTTTACAATGAAATGGAAATATTCAAAAATATATTGTCCAATGAAATGTGTGACATAATCTTGAGGGAAACTAATCGAAAAGGGACTAAGATTACTGAAGCATACAATAATAAACTGATAGAAAATTACCCTGATATTAGCAAGCGACCGAAACAAAAAATATTCAAACCATTCACAGAACAAGAATTGGATGCATTTATTGGTATTCTAATCTTTAGTGGGGTACATAGATCTAATAAAGAGCATTTGACTGAACTGTGGAAATCCAGTCACTTACCATTATTTCGGGCTGCGATGTCCCATGATAGATTCAAAATGCTGTTACGCTTCATAAGGTTTGATAATGATGTAACGCGCCCTGAACGTTTGTTAGCTGATAAAGCAGCCGCTATACGAGATATTTGGACTATGTTTATTTCAAATTTGAATAAAATCTATAAGCCTCGTGAATGTATTACCGTTGACGAACAGCTATGTGGATATCGTGGGCAGACTCGCTTTACTCAATACATGCCATCGAAACCTGAAAAGTATGGCATAAAAATATTCTGGGCTTGTGATGCAAATAATTCCTACCCCCTAAATGGACAAATATATACAGGAAAGTCAAGTGATGGCAATCGTCAAACAAATGTTGGAGAATGCACTATATTAGATCTTGTGGCTAAATATAAAAATTCAGGACTAAATGTAACTACGGATAATTTTTTTACGTCTCTTCAACTGGCTCATTCCTTGAATTCGTGGAATATGACACTAGTTGGAACGGTAAGAGAAAACAAACGGTTTCTTCCTGCAAATATGCAAGCACACAAGGAGAGGGCGATTTATTCTTCTAACTTCGCCTTTAGCAAAGAAGCAACTGTGTGCTCCTACGTACCTAAAAAGAATAAAGCAGTAATAATGTTGTCATCAATGCACATGTCACCAGTTATTGAAAGTAATAAGGAAACTGCCAAGCCAGAAATAATTTTATATTATAATAAAACCAAAAGTGGAGTGGACAACATGGATAAGCTGTTAGCAGAATATACCGTAAAACGCAGAACGAATCGATGGCCTTTAGCACTTTTTTACAATATCATTGACATTGCAGCTTTGGCAGCATATATAATTTACATGGAACATAATCCACAATTTGTCTCTAGTGACAGACGTAGAAAGTTTTTGAAATCATTGAGTCTACAACTGTGTGGTAAAAATATAGAACAACGATCAAAAAATTGCATTGTGACATCAAAATTACATGTGAGATCTGCAATGCAGGTCGTTCTTGGCAAAAAAAGCCTTAGCTTTCGGTTTCTTCTGGATCTACAACTTCTATAAATCAGCCTAGACGAGATTCTACAGGACGTGTGTCAGTCATCGGAAGTTGCTACATATGCAGAAAACTCAAACACAAGCAAAGAAAAACCCGAAAAGCTTGCACTAACTGCAGAAAACCAGTTTGTGATGAACATGCAGTAACTCGTCCAACATGTAACATCTGCTTCGAGAGCTGCGCTAATTCTGTATAAACAAAGAATTTGTATTTTTTATATAAATAAAACATTTTAACAAATGTTTATTATTTCATTTTTTTTCGAAATTATAAATACTTTTTCATAGTCATACAAAATGCAAAGAGGTACCCGGGTACTTTGTCACTCTATTGTGAGTATAAAATATGTTTTGGTTTCCACAAAACATTGTAAATAGTTGACTGGGTCATTACATTAAAAAATATATAATTTTTAAATAGTTAAGAGCTCTCAGGAAACGACAGCTACCTACTGGGCGTAAAACATACTTTTTTTTTAATTTGAAAATGCTAAAGGTACCCGGGTACCTCGTCACTCACATAAGGGTTAACTTATTACGTCTTTGGTATCGTCTACCCTAAGGAAATCGAGGGAACGCTGAAGGCAATTCAACGGTGAGTGCATAAAAATTTTATTGTAATATAACTTTCAACTCTTCTGCATAAATATTTTTTAATTTGACTTCTATTTAAAAACTTTAAGTTTAAGTTTCTCGAAAAAAAAAATTTCATAAAAATCTTTAAAGTTTTAATTAATATTGTCAAGTTTGTGAATTTAGCTTGACATTATAGAGTTATCATTAAGACGTTTTTTAAATAAAAAAATTTTATTTTATTCCTTTGTTACTTATTTCGTCTCAATTTTCAATGTTTTAAAAATTGTGTCATTTTGTTTTTTTTTTGTTGTTTATATGAAATTAATTTACCACTTAATTTAAATTTCAGACTATTTTTCGAAATTTGCCCTCCGAAAGGACGAAACGGGGTGGAAACCGAAAGGCAACAAATGTTCATCCTAAAGTCATCAAGTTGAGCACGATGATTGAGCCGTATACTACAGAGTATACTTAAGAGTAACTACATCAACATATGACGACTACTCTACTATCTTTTATTATTTAATATTTTTTACTATTCTATTATATTATTATACCATTGTATTATTACGTTGCTTTTTTCTATAAAAATAATAATATTATTATTTATATTTTATGATACTACATTATATAAAATAATTAGTTAATATTAGTTGTAATGAAATGTGATCTCAATTATGGATAATTTTATAATAATTAATTTTTAATGAAAATGACGAGATCATTTTATGCAATAAACGATATCTTTAATGTGTGAAATTACTGACTTATGCTAATAAATAATTAAAATTCATGAATATTTATAATTTCATCAATCTGAGTTTAAGAGTACATGATTTTAAATTAACTGAATATTTTTTATATTGGTTGTTAAATAAACTTTAAACACGCGTATTGTAAAATTTCAAAACTAAGTTTCAGTAAATCTTTCGAGATATTGCTACAGTCTCGTCATGAGTCCTATAAGTGATCTTTCTCATATTAACGGGAGTTAATATGAGAAAGTATTTCTAGTTAAAATATTTATTTTAAAAAGTTATGAAAAATTTGATGTCGCTACAGGCATAGACATAAAACCTAGACCAAATGATCGTGACAATTTACAAAGATGGTTAAAAAGTGACATTGAAGCTCAAAGATTAATAGTAACTAGTGTAAATGAAAACATTTTGGGATTATTAATATCATGTGAATCGTCAAATGAAATGTTGAATAAGTTAAAAACTCTTTATGGTTATAGAAGCGAAGCGTCTGTATTTACATATCAGCAAGAATTCTTCAACTTTAAATATGATCATAATTTGTCGGTGGCTGAAAACTATACAAAACTTGAAAAGATAACGACAAAATTAAAATCTTTTGGAGAAGTAATATCAGAAAGTATGATCATTTCAAAAATATTAAACATGCTTCCTTCTGAGTTTATGCATTTTCATAGTGCATGGGATTCAATAGACAGAGAACAAAAAACGGTGAACAATTTAGTTGCTAGATTACTTTTGGAGGAGCAACGAATACCTAAAAAAAGGTATTAATGAAGAATCAAAAGTGGCTCTGACATCAAAAATAATCTGTTTTAAATGTAAAAAGGCAAATCATAAACAAAGTCAATGTTATTTTAATAAGAAACCAGACCGAGTTTGCTATTTTTGTAGAAAATCCGGACATTTTGCTAATCAATGTAGACTAAAACAAAAATCGGAATCAAAAACCAATAATAGTAATACAAGTGCTGATTGCAGGGAAAGCGTTAATGAGCGCTACTTCGAAAATTGAAGAAAAATCTAGATGGTATTTAGATTCAGGAGCATCTGAACATATGAGTCACATAAAAGATTGGTTTGTAACTTACAAAGAAATATCACCAAAACAAATTAAAATAGGGGATGGAACGTATGTTAAAGCAATAGGCATTGGAGACATTAATATTCAATCATTTAATGGTAAAAAATGGATTTCAACTGAAAATAAAAAATGCTTTGTATGTACCAAATTTGACTTTTAACTTATTTTCTCTTGGAACTACGTTAGATAAAGGGTACAAATTTATAAGTAATAGTCAAGAATGTGAATTTTTAGATGGGAAAGATGTTATAGCAAAAGGTATCAGAGAAGGAAATTTATATCAGATGATATTCAACGTTGAAAATACTGCATCTCTTGATACTGCAAATGTCGGTTTATCCAGAATAACATTCAAGTCGTGGCATGAAAAAATGGGAAAATCAAAATCTGGATCATGTTATAAATATTTTAAAAAGAATGGATATTGATTTTATGGATTGCAAAAACTTTATTTGTAAATCTATATTTTGATAGGCAACAACAGTTTAATACTCCCATTTGCGGACATCTATGTATACAATTTTTATTAAATAAATAAACCAGCAAGTCTTGTATTCACATCATTCAAAATCAAGATGTCATACATGCTTACTTTTACGGGGAATAGCTCTTTTTTAACAACAGACTATTCTCCACCAATTGAATTGGATAAAAATGAAAATTATGAAATGGGTTTAGTAGATTTACAAGCGTACAATTCCATACCTAATATACATAATCAAAATAACATGTTTTATTATGATGATAAAGTCATAGAAATACCTCCAGGATCTTATGAAGTTGAAGATATTGAACGTTATTTAAAAGAAGCTGTAGGCGATGAGGTGACACTACAAATAAATGCTAATACAAATACATTAAAATGTGAAATAAAGTGTACTGCGATAATAAACTGTGAACCATCAGATTCTGTTTGTCGCATGTTGGGATTCAATAAACGAAAACTAGATGCAAATAAAAGACATGAAAGTGACAATACAGTTAATATTTTACTCGTAGAAACAATTTATGTTCAATGTAATATTACAAATGGATCGTATCATAACAATGAAATCAGTCACACATTGTTTCATTTTTCACCAAATCTACCACCAGGCTATAAAATTGTGATACATCCTATGAATGTTATTTATTTACCAATCAACTGTCAAACTATAAGCAACATTACGCTCACGTTAGTGGACCAAACTAGTAAATTAGTTAACTTTCGAGGTGAAAACATTACAATTGGATTACACCTAAAAAAGATATTATGGGTTTTGTATTTAATCATCCTACACGTTATGTGGGAGGCAGTGTTTCTACAAACCGTCCGATAAAACAACCTCAATCCAACAACAATAGAATAAAAAATCACAAACAGTTATCATACGAAAATAGAAAATTTCTTTAATCAATTGGCTTAAAACTAAAACGGCCAATTGTTGGGTAAAATTTAGTTGTTGGCTCAAAATAAAGAAATCAGTTATAGGAATAAAATTCAATTGTATTAAGAAGAAGAAGAAGAAGAATGGCAGAAATATTAGAAGTGACAAATGTACCTGAGTACGATAATGTTATTACAGGACTAGAGTATCACAACCACCAAGCTTATTATTCATCGAAATTTGAGTCAAGCGATGAAAGTAGAATTTGCATTCAATCACAAGACTTGTACACACTACCAAGTGAAAGTGTTTTAAATATCGAAGGTCAAGTGACTGATGAT
>CM035593.1:64847-81080 GCA_020423425.1 Chrysopa pallens
CTCCAAAATAAAAATAACCGTTAGAAATAATATTGATTTTATATCATCAAAAAAGTGAAATTTCTGGAAAAATTGATAGTTTAGTAACCAATTTTACTTCACGAGATCGAAATCACTGTTTAAATTAAGAACATGCTCTTAAAATTTCATTATTATCCTGCTGATATGGGTTGCCATCTTTTAGTCAGTTTATCGTATTTTTTTTCTTCGTTATAAGGCCTTTTAAAACAGGAGCTGTTTGACTTGTTATTTATATGACTGTTATTCTTAGAAATGAGACATCCATACAAACTTTTCAGTACGCATTCACCATTTCAATAAAGAAAATTTAAGTATAAAAAATCAAAAACTCAGTAAAAAAATTGCTAATTATTTTGTATCCTGAAATAAACTGCCTGTTTTAAATATTAATTCATCTCATTTTTTCATATTCTGCGCAAAAACCTCTATAAAGTCTCAATATTATTTATGGTGTTAGTGAATAAATTCTATTTTCTTAAGTTAAACCTTTTAAGGGTAATTATCCTTCACTCGTTAAGGTATGAAAACAATGACCTAGTTTTGCTTAGTCATCGTTGCAAGTAACAAGATGCAAAGAACGAGATGCAATTTATATCCTGTTGAGAAATTTTAACATATCTAAATAGCTAACTCCTTAATTATTTTTTCGGCAACTGTGATTAAACAGTCCCTATGTTAGCAGCATGAAAATTTTATTATGTTAATAAAATTAATACTTAACGATTTTCTTATCAGAATTTCTGAAGTAATATCAGATTTTCTTATAGGACTGTCCAATAGTATGCGTTGACCATCAGATTTTCCGATCAGAAAATGTCAACGCACACTATTGGACAGTCCTATAAGAAAATCTGATATTACTTCAGAAATTCTGATCAGAAAATCTTAAATATGTGCGTGCATATATACCATCGGATATGATCGGATTCGTATCATTCCGATCTATGTTCTTGTTGCGCATTCTATTAACTTTGATTGAATATTTTATATAATACTTTTTGCGGGAATATAAAAATGGATGATGATGACTTATTGTTAATCGCTTTATTCATTTATTAAATGTTCAATGTCCTCCATTATATATTTTTTGTTAATAAATAAGAGGAAATAAAATATTATAATTGAAATAAAATAAAATTTTTAAACCTCTTACAATGACGTTTGCATTATAAATGACTATCAATAATGGTTACTTTAAATTTATTAATTACTTTTTTGGCTAACAGGTGGCCTACTTCAGAAAATCTTATGATATTGTCTGATGTAAACATCAGATTTCCTGATCAGAAAATCTGATGGTGTACGCCCACTGTAAAACCATTTACAAAAGTAAGTACACATATAAGCTCAAGACAAATTTTATAAGTTATCATATTAATTCATAAATTTATAAATCCTGTAGCGTAAAGGAAAAAGATTAATAAGTAAATAATGTGATATCATTGAAAGATAGAATAGAAAAAACAATTATAATAATAATAGAAATTCCCATAAAAATACGAGACGAAACATAGACAACACTGGAATGCGGAGTCAAGGAATATAGGAAATTCGTTACCGAGGACTCGTCGGAGCAAGGAATTTATCACGAAGATAAACGTTGAGAGCCTTAGAAGGGGTAACAATAGAGATTATTAGTTAAATGTGATAGGACAGAACAAACATTTAAGTGGGTTTTAAACGGATATGTAAACGGAGGGAAAGTAGATACTCAACACTCAAGGGATAGGAGGACACATTTAGGGATTTTAGGAAGTTCTTCTGAGTTTGTATCACAGATATCCTCGCCACAATAACTGGTGGCACCCTGACATATTTTAATGTGATTAAGATGTTTGAGAAGTCTGTTATGGTTGGAGCGTAGACGACAAAGGGTGACAATCCGTTGTCGACCTTGGAATTGTAGCTAATGGAACCAGAGAAATAGGCTTGTCGTTGATCTTGGTTGGCAAATTGCTCATCCGTTAGTAGTTCAGGTTTGGTACCATTCATTCCATTCTCGCAGTAAAAAATCTTTGCATATTAGAGCAATGTCGAATGCAGGTGGGCGATGCATAGCCAAAGCGCCTATTGTAATGCTGTCTTTGGCGTGTTCATCCACAATATCGTTATCTAAAATACCAATGTGAGAGGGGTACCAAGTACATGAATTGAGAAAATTTAAATTAGGTAGCCTGTACAACATATACTTAATATTCTGTATGAGATAGGATTGTGTGGGATTAGAAAATTTAGCGGAGTAGCCCTCTCCACACTTTTGACGTGGGTTATAATTAAAGCATTCTCTATATTCCTAGATTCGATGTACGTGATGGGCTTCAATCACAGCAGTGTATTCCGCAGAAAAAATGAAGTTTTTATTAAGTTATTTGTTCATGTGGAATACATTAGAGTGGTAAATTGCTGCTATTACGATTTGGGAGCCTAAGGTAAGGTTTGACGCATCGGTATAAATATATGTGGAGCTGGGGTAATTTGTGTGGAGGAAATCATTAAAACTTAAGTTAGAATACAAAGGATTATTTTTATCCTGCTTGTTCAAGCCGCAGTTGTAGTGATGGGAGGGGCCAAAAAATTGGCTGGACAAGGGAATGTTAAGTATAGCAAGGTTAGGGATTATAAACCCCATGGGAATATTATTGAGGTGATTGCAAGCAGTGATAAGAAGAGGAGTGGTTTTGAGTCGCCAGAACCTAGAACTTGGAATATTTAAGAAAAATGAAGTCAATATAGGAATCGGATGATGATTATTACGTACGGGCAAGTATTTTAAAAATGAATTTCTTGGTAGGCCTCCGAATGTACAATGGAGGAACACTTGCATGAACAAAAAGGGAATTATGGCTTGGAGTGGAAGACGACCCAGGGTAGATGAAATGGAATTAGGAATCGGAGATAGTAAGAAGCGACTATAATCAAAAACTGCACCAATGAAGGCGTGTTAAAACCAAAGTAACGTGGAAGGGTCGGATCCCACCATGTAGAACGGATGGCTCGCATAGCATTTAGGCGTTTTTGTGCTCGAAAAGCAATAAATGTTATATGTTCTCGCCAAGACAGTTTGGAATCAAGTGTTACTCTTAGAAATTTTCAAGGTTAATTACATTATCGACTGTGTTGAAATATTGAATTCGTCTATACAAAAATCATTCTCTTTGTATTTTGCGATACTATATTTTTAAAGGGTCTTAAATATTTCAATGGGAAAGTTTCTTTTTTAAGTAACATTTGGTGAACACATATTTTAAATATAAAAAGGTTTTATTTTATTATATCGGAGAAAGATAGTTTAAAGTACTAGAGCATCCTGTCATAAAAACTAGATACATTTGAATATGTTGGAATAACCCAAATATACAACAAATGTTACATGAACTACAATGGACAAATGTAAAGGGACAACTTTAGAAATATAGTAGTAGGTAGTTAAGTCTAATCATTGATGGTGTAAAGACATATTTCTGAAAACTCTATTTTTGAATAAAAGAATATCTTAAAATAAATAAAGTGTTTAATTATTTAAAATAATACATCATCACATACCATAATCCCAACAGGTTATGGGCCCAGGTTACGTTCGTGATTAATTAAAAATATTAAAATACAAATTTTCTTACAAGAAAATTAAATTTCTTAGTGCAATTAAAAATTAGTGAGTGCAAACTAAAATTAAGTGTTTCTCAGTGAAAACAATCAACTATTTCCAATTATTAAAAATAAATAATTATTCAATAGACAATATGGAAAATTTTAAATCGAAGCGAAACATTCAACCTTTCAACGGTGAAAATTATAATATATGGAAGTTTAGAATCCGTAGTCTTTTAAGTGAGCTCGAAGTGATTTATGTGATCGATAAAGTGGAACCGGAGAATCCTGACGACAAGTGGAAAAAGTCGGAATCAACCGCGAAAAATGTGTTAATCGAATATTTGTCCGATTCGTACTTAAGTTATGTGAAACCAGAATCGTCGACAAAACAAATTTTTGCTGTTCTAGACAATATCTTTGAGCGAAAAAGTGTAGCAATATCTTTGAGCGAAAAAAAAAGTGTTGAGTTTCGTAAAATCAAGATTATTAGATCATGAAGTTAAACTTGTAAATGAAAATCTGGATACAAGCAAAAAGGTTCTTCATGTAGAGCAGAAACCTAATGACATCAAACGAAATAATAAAGATTTTAGAAAACCATGAAAAATCATCGTGGAATCGTCAAGCCAAAGCAATATGGAGCAAATAACAAGAAGAATATTAAGTGTCATCATTGCGGAAGGATAGGGCATTATAAAAATGAATGTCGTTACTACCTGCGAAATTTAAACCAAAAACCGAATGCAGAAAGATCAAGGACAGTTCAAACCATCCAAGCTGATCCACAAAAAGAAGACGGTTTTGCATTTATGGCTGGAAACTTGCAGATAGTAAATAAAGAAAATAAAATTTCTTTTCTACTAGATTCAGGTGCTTCTGACCATCTGATAAACCGCGAGGACCGAAGTTACAGTAAGCCGTAATGGTAAGACGGTAATGACTGGTAAGTCGAAGAACAATCTATTTACTCTTGAATTTTCGGTAAGTCAAAGCTTTATTAATTATTCAAATAATGCATCTAATTCCGATTATAAATTATGGCATGAACGATTAGGCCATATAGGAAAAGATAAATTTAATGAAATAAGAAATAGGCAATTAGTTAATGACGTAGAAAAATTAAATAAAATAATACCTGATAATGATTTGTGTGAAGCTTGTATTAACGGTAAACAAGCGCGACTATCTTTTAATAAATTCAAAAATAAAGACTATATAGAAAGACCATTATTTAATATACATTCAGATGTTTGTGGTCCTATTACGCCTTCTGCGATAAATAATAAAAATTATTTTGTATTATTTGTTGATGAATTCACTCATTACTGTGTAACTTATTTAATGAAAAATAAATCTGATGTATTTAGAATGTTTAAAGATTATGTAGCAAAAAGTGAATCCAGGTTTAATTTAAAGATAGTGAATTTATATTCAGATAATGGTAGAGAGTATTTATCTAACGAGATGAAGGATTATTGTGTACAAAAAGGAATTAGTTATCATCTTACAGTACCACGAACTCCACAGTTAAATGGTGTATCTGAAAGGATGGTCAGGACCATCACAGATAAGGCGCGAACAATGATATCTGGTGCAAAATTAGAAAAGATATTTTGGGGTGATGCAGTTTTAACTGCAACATATCTAATTAATATGACACCAACAAAATCATTGAATGCAAATAAAACACCATATGAAATGTGGTATAACAAGAAGCCACAATTAAAATATCTAAAGGTTTTCGGTTCAACCGTATATGCGCATATAAAAACCAGTAAAAATAAGTTTGATGAAAAGTCATCAAAGGGAATACTGGTAGGTTACGAACCAAATGGATATAGAGTATATGAAGTGGAGAATGACAAATATGTGGTAGTTAGAGATGTAATTGTAGATGAGACAAATTTTGTTGAGTCAAGGCCAAAAATAAAATTACTTGGTGAGGTCGATTCAGGTAGAAAAACTGTAGTCCCTAACGATGTGTTAAACTCAGTAGACCTTGTAATAAACTTGACAATAATAAGACAAATAGTAATAGTAGTATTGAAAATATACAAAACACAGTACCTCAACTTAATGACACACAGACTAACAGATTTGAAAAACAAATCGATAATTCTTCATCTCAAGATAAAGATAATGTAGGACTTAGGCGGAGTAATAGACTCAAAGATCGTAGCCAAGTTTCATATAATGAAGATGATATACCTGACGATTATCTGTTATGTGCACAATCTATTGTATGTCCTATTCCTAATTCATATCAGGAAATTGAAAATAGGAATGATGCTAAACAATGGCAGAAAGCAATAATTGATGAGTTAGATTCTTTATTAATAAATAAAACTTGGACTCTAGTACCAAAACCAAGTAATAAAAATATTGTAGATTGCAAATGGATATTTACTATAAAGAACGATGAGTTCGGAAATCCATCAAAATATAAAGCTCGTTTAGTTGCCAGAGGTTTTAGTCAAAAATATCTTGTAGATTACAATGAAACATTTGCCCCAGTCGCAAGAATTTCGACTTTTAGATTTTTAATAGCTTTTTCAAATCAACATAACTTGTTAGTCCACCAGATGGATGTAAAAACTGCGTTTTTAAATGGTGAGCTAAAGGAGGAAATATTTATGAGAGTACCTGAGGGTGTAAAAAGTAATGATAACCAAGTTTGTAAATTGAACAAAGGATTATATGGTCTAAAACAAGCTGCCAGATGTTGGTTTGAAATATTTGAAAAGACTCTTTTAGATAGAGGTTTTACAAGTTCTTATGGAGATCGGTGCATGTACATACTAGACAGAGAAGATGTCTCGAAAAATATTTACGTTGTATTATATGTGGATGATCTAGTGATATGTACTGCAGATGAAAATACAATGAAGAACTTTAAAAATTATTTAATGATAAAATTTTCAATGGTTGATTTAAAAGAGGTTAAACTATTTTTAGGCATTAGAATTATTAGACAAAATAATGTCATAACACTAGATCAAAGCACATACATTAAAGCAGTATTAAATAAATTTAATATGGCAGATTGTAAGCCTGTAAATACACCGCTAGTAACTAATTTAGATTATATGGCATTGGAATCTGATGAGAAATACGATGCTCCATGTCGAAGTCTCATTGGATGTCTAATGTATTTAATGGTATGTACAAGACCCGATCTAACTCTAACTATAAATATATTAAGCAGATATATGAATAAAAATAACCAGGAAGTTTGGAAATGTTTAAAACGAGTACTTAGATATTTACAAAGTACTATAGATTTAAAATTAAAATATGTACAGGGAACATATAATAATAATAATATATTTACAGGGTATGTTGACTCTGATTGAGGAGGAAATGATAATGAAAATCCCGATTTAGATTCTAGGAGAAAAAATACAACGGGTTATTTATTTAAGTTGTATGATAGATGTACAATATGTTGGAACACCAAAAGCATCTGTGGCAGGTTCATCTACAGAGGCTGAATATATGGCGCTGTATGAGGCTATCAAGGAGGCAATGTAATTAAAGAATTTAGCAGCAGACGAACAAATTGCAGACATGCTGACCAAGCCATTACCAAAGGTCAAGTTCCTGGAGTTACGAGCCAAAATGGGAATGGAAGATTGATTATTAAATAATAACTAATATCTAGATATAATATTATAATTTTCATTATGTTTTTTTAATGATCTGGTAAGGTTTTTCTGGGTTTTCCCTTATCGTGAAGATAAATGTCGGATCACTATGTAACGATTAATAACAATCGTCCCAGACGAAGAGTTTTCGGAAGATATGTCGATAAATTTTAAAAGTATTGTATTAAGATAATATATTGTTGCTATTAATATTGTAAGCCATAAAAGAGATTAATTTTTGAGGGGGCGTGTTGAAATATTGAATTCGTCTATACAAAAATCATTCTCTTTGTATTTTGCGATACTATATTTTTAAAGGGTCTTAAATATTTCAATGGGAAAGTTTCTTTTTTAAGTAACATTTGGTGAACACATATTTTAAATATAAAAAGGTTTTATTTTATTATATCAGAGAAAGATAGTTTAAAGTACTAGAGCATCCTGTCATAAAAACTAGATACATTTGAATATGTTGGAATAACCCAAATATACAACAAATGTTACATGAACTAAAATGGACAAATGTAAAGGGACAACTTTAGAAATATAGTAGTAGGTAGTTAAGTCTAATCATTGATGGTGTAAAGACATATTTCTGAAAACTCTATTTTTGAATAAAAGAATATCTTAAAATAAATAAAGTGTTTAATTATTTAAAATAATACATCATCGCATACCATAATCCCAACAGACTGCATTCTTAATATCAACAAAAACTGCAACAAGATATTTTTTTTTTTTGGGTGTAGCAGTTAAGTATATAAGCGTATAGCATAGAAAGATTGCCCTTTCGTTTTTTTGGTGTGCTGTAAACTACTTACGAATAGGATTGTGAGCAGGTGGTAGGATTTACGGGATCTGGGCGCTTAGGTCGATGCTTCTTGAAATGAGAGGACTTCTGTGGATTTGGAAGAGTGAAGGTTACTATAATGTACACATTTTTAAAAATCAGGATTGGGGCAGGAATTGGTAGAGTGAAATTCAGAAAAGTTACTACACCTTGAGGAACTGTTGCAGTTTATCGTTGTGTAACCGAAGCGAAGGCAGTTATAACATAAGGTTACGGAAAATGTGTATATTTCCATTGGCCTATGACAATTATATATTGAGATTTCTGAAGTGTATACTGTGAGTCTAATATATTTAAACTCGAGGAAGATCTGGTTGGAACACGGTTCCCAAAAAGAGAATTAGATATTCAATTTTAAATAAAATATAATTTTTTTTTTTTAATTTAGAAATAAATGATTACTATAAATAAAGAATGTGATAAAAACAATTTACGCAATAAGTGATGAATGTACAGGTAACAGCTTGTAAATAGTGCACATGTACGTATAGAACAGTAATTATATACAAGTTTTATGTATTTATTATTACAACAATAACACGTCATATCCTTAGTGTGGTTGTAATAAGCAGTGTTAGCATTTATGGTAGGGGCCAGTATGTTTTCAGGGTCGTAAAATTATCGTTTGCCACCCAAGATTTTTGTGCACTTTTAAACACTAAAAATATACGATGAATTTTTTTTATTTGATATAATGTTGTTAATAATCATGTGTTAGAACACATTTTACTGTTTTGTTTATTACCTTTGAAACAAATGACTTTACTTGTTGGTACTTTTTCAACGACACATGATAAAATTTAATACGAATACTAAAATACGAATAAAGATTTATCCAATAAAATTATTTCTGTTGAACATATAAACTTTATTATTTAATATTAATCAAATTTTAATACAATTAAACAAAACAGAAAAAATAAATTATTTTTTAGTAATGAATCACGGTTTTATTGATTTTATTATTGCACTCAGTACAATTTTCAAATTATTTAAGTAATTTTTCGAGCAGATTATTATTATTATTATTTTCACGTTTATATTTTAATTATTAAACCTTATAAACTCATTTGATTAATATATTTTACTAAAACCATCAGTATTTCTTAAATTCAGTTTTAATTAATATCAACATTATCATAATGCTTAATTGACTAATTTATAAAAATAAAAAACTTTTATAATTCGGTTTTGTAATTGAAAAAATATATTTTTACGGTACGGAACTAGTACTACCCACATTTTCTTTATGAATACAATTAATAACGAATGTTTACAAGAGAGGGCAGCATAATACTTATACAAGTTTGGGCGGTAAAATTTGGAAAAACAAGATTATCAGTAAATTATCTTGAATTTACTGAATTATCGTGGAATGGTGGCTTATCGTAAGGGCCGTATGTTCGATCGTACAATACCCTGAGTTATGTGTTTTGTACGATACGTATGTGACGAATACTAACACTGGTAATAAGAAGAATCTCTTCTTCTCTTCATATCATTTTTTGGACTTATTTTTTACTGTCGGAAATAGTTTACTTTGCGACATACATGAGGCACCATCTATTAGACGTTTAAAGTAATTACTAGGCCTCTGAAGTAGTCTCTTACATTGTGACTTACTCACTCTTGACTTTAGCTCTGTACCGATCACACGTACATCTAGTAGTTCTGTGTACAAGAAATAATAAAGCTGCAACTACGTATAGACGTATATATAATAAAAGTGTTATATTATTATTAGAATAGCCATCCTTCCTATTTTCCACAAATTATTATAATAATCCTTCAGGTTAAGGACCCATCACGCATAGGACGTGTTTTCTTATCTCGAAAGGGATTAGAAAAAGGATTGGCTTTGTGTAGTGCAACGAATTGTGCATAAAGAGTTTTTTTTTTAAAAGGCTTAAGCTTTTTAAAACTTGAATAAAATCAAATAAACTGGTAAGTTTTTGATTTTTTTTTGTATCCAAAGAAGTTGAAATTTTAAATGAAAATAAATTTAGATGGAAATTCAATTTAAAACATATTAAAATTTTGTAAGAATATTTTTAATTTTAAAAAGAAGTTGAAATTTTAGAAGAAAATAAATTTAGATGAAATTAAATTTAGAAGTTTTTTTTTTTAATTTAAAAGAAGTTGAAATTTTAGATGAAAATAAATTTAGATGGACATTAAATTTAATGAGATTAAATTTTTAGAAGAATTTAATAATTGAATAGAAGTTTGAAATTTTAGAAGAAAATAAATTTAGATGGATTTTTAATTAGAAGAAAAAAAAAAAAAAAAAAAAAAAAATTTTTTTCTTTGTTACTTGAGAAAAATTATTAAAAAATTTTTTTTTGACTGTTGTGTATATTACACTAAGTCAAGTCTAAACTTGTTGAAGCCGCCCGGCTCTAGTAATATGATATAGCTATACACATTGTGTTAGTTGTATATATCATAGAACAAAAGCGCGCTTGGCGCATACAAGTCAGACGGTTTACGACTCTCAGATTCTGAGAATCGGATATCGATGTATATATTCTAGACGAAAAAAAAATAAATAAATAAATAATATTGCTCTCAAGAAAATAAATAGAGTAACACAGTTGAAGTAGTTGACTTGTTTAAGATATAGTTGGTTTTGTAAGATCGATAATAATTATAGTGTAAAATTATAATTATTTTAAGATAAGAAGGAAATTTTAGAAGTTTAAACTTGAAATAAATATTTACCAAAATAAATCTTTATAAACTATATCTCGACATTAAATTTAGTTATTACGTAGTCCTTTTTAAAAGACTGCAAATATATAAATAAAAATAATAACTAATTTAATAATTGTCTCAAAGTAAAGTCTGTAGTACAGCACTAAGCTTCGTTTCAATTTAATCGGTTGTTACTCTGGTGTGTGATTTGTATGTCGCACGTGTACGTACGGCCATCCCCGAACGTTTCAACGAGCTGTGCCGTTTGTCACGAGGTGGGAGGGAGCACGTGTGCCATGCTGTTGCATGCGGGGGTTACAGCTGATTTCACTTTTTATTTACAACTTGCAGTGCAGTTGTAAATGGGGGTGAAATATCAGTCTCTGATAAGTTTGGTATGTTTCAGATTCTTCATAATTAGAAGTTTACTGATATCTAGAAGATATGAACAAAGGAACAATGAATAATGAGCAGAACAATAAAAAAATGCTCGATAATAGTGAGACTGAAGATACTCCATCTGAGACGTCAGACAAAAATTTAAAAACAGGTAACTTTGTCTTTAAATTTATTTTAGAAGTGGATCCAAATTTTTTAGAAGTTATTAATAGATGATACTTTAGAAGTTCTATAGATGTTTAGAAGTTTTATAGATGTTTAGAAGTTCTATAGATGTTTAGAAGTTTTATAGATGTTTAGAAGTTCTGTAGATGTTTAGAAGTTTTATAGATGATTAGAAGTTACGTTTATTTAATTAATCGTAAAATAAAATCCAAACTAAAAATAAAGTGGGCCTGGAGTATCTGAACCCGCAACAATGTCGACAACTACTCCTTCAATTACAACGCAGTCAAAAATTACTGCAAGTCAGATGAGTACACCAATGACTCAGCCAACTGCTGCTTTTAAGACAAGTACACCAACAACTCTGTCAAGCACTATTGTAAATGCACCGAATGTCACAACAAATCAATTGAGTGGCGGCAGTGGTAGTACCCCTACCACTGAACAGCCTGTACAACAAGAACTATTACAGTTCATGTGTAAACAGCGAGAAAACATCGAGCTTCAAAACAAAGGTTTCGAAGCAATGAAAACTATGATGAGCCTAATTAATAAGACATCTGAAAATTTATTGGCGGTAGAACGGCTTCGAATGCAAGGTACTCGAGGTAATTTACTTAACTCGACCGCTTTTCTAGACGAAAGTTCAACTCAAACGGGTGCTGGAATAGATGCTCAATCCAGCCCGCAAGATATTAACATAGAAGTAACTAAGGCTCTTAATGCTTCGATTACTGCTTTAAAAAGTACACTAGAATCAAACAAAAAATCTCAAAACTATCAGGTACCAAGAAAGTATACTCTTAATTCAGATAGTGACATCAACATTTGGATGGATAAACTTAAATCTGAATTATCATCAAAAGATCTATTAGATGTTATTGACCCAACGGTCATTGGTCCTGATAATTTAGATGTACAAACAATTACAAAAAGAAAGCAAGCAGTAAGAGAAATCATTACTAGCCATTTAGATGATAAATACTATAAGAGGGTTCTTACTATAACAGACCCTATTATGGTAATAACAAGTCTAAAAGAAGCTAAGAGGGTCGAAAAGAATGTCACTCACACTTCTGTTAGAACGAAGCTGTACGGCATGAGACTGAAACCAAAGGAGAGTATTGATGAGTTCTGGAATAAATTCGACAACACCATCGTTGAATACGAGAGCTGTGATAACGCAGTACCTCTGACAGATGAAGAGAAACGGTCAGCCTTTTACCAAGCTGTCAGTAAAGTAATTCCAGAAGCCCGAACTGCTGATTTATTGCATAGGCAATTTAAAGGCAGATCAATGACTTTGGTTGAGTTGAGGTCCCATTTGCTGCAGCTGGAAGCTGAGAAGAAGTCAGAAACTTCTCAAGAACAAGACGCGTGTGCAAACCAAGCAAAACGGTTTAAATCACACCATGACAACTGTTATAGATGCAATAAGACGGGTCACTACGTCAAACAGTGTCCTTTAGCAGCAACTAGTGAATGGTACTGTTATATTTGTAAAGTGATCACTGATCACAATACAAATTCTTGTCCAAAAAATGAAGACAGTCAAAATTCAGGAAGGTCTGACTACAGACGTGGTCGTGGTCGTGGTAGAGGTAGAGGTAGAGATGCTTTTAGGAGAGGTACGTTCTTCAAAGGAGGTTTTGGTGGCAAATCCAAAGAATACACCAAATCCAAGTCGAAGACGTTCAAAAAGCAAGCAGCCCCACCAAAGGATGGAGATAAAAAGAAACCACAAGCACGACAAGCAGGTATGAATTCTGAATACATAAATAATGTAGATAATATTACGTTTATTGCGGACTCAGGCGCAACTGAGCATATAATTAACAAGAGTTTGATTTTGAGTAATTTTAAACATTGCACAGGCGAAGTAATTAAAAGTGCAAATAAAAATAAGTCAGCTGACATAGTAATAGATGGAGTCGGTGACCTTTACTTAAAATCAAATCTTAGCAAAATAAAATTAACGAACGTATTATCTGCAGAAAATATCGCAAATAATTTAATTTCCCTTAGACGATTTGTAGATGCTGGATTAGGAATATTTTTAGATGATAAAAAATTAGAAATATTCGATAAAGAAACAGGTGAAACATGTTTAACAGGAAAGTATGTTAAACCTAACTGGCTTGTTACCTTCGAGGTAAAATATGCTGAGGAGGTTAAAAGGCCAGATTACACAACGTACTCTTGTACTGCTGAAATTATTTCTCCAAATGAATTTTCCGAACAATCTCAGACGGTTCCTGTTGATTTAAATTTGCAAAAGATGGAGGGAGATTTAGATGTTTCCTCTCATAAATCAACATCATCTGAGCTTGGGAGGGAGAGTCAAAAGAAAAGTCTTTTGGAGAAAGATAGAAGTAATATAGAAGCAGAAATCACAGATTTTTTATTAGATGAACAAACTTTTAAATAGAAAATTTTAGATTTTAATTCAGCTGATGCTCTAGAAGAATTTAATAATATTAAAAAGTGCTGAAAATAATATACAACAATTAAAAATAATAAAAATAGACGAAGGTATGTTATGGCACATAAGACTAGGTCATCCAAGCTTGAATTATCTAAAAGAACTCAAAAAATCTGAGCAGTCGTTGTGTAATGTAAACTTTAATGAAAATATTTTAGATTGTGAAACCTGTATTCTAGCTAAGATGGAAAAATTACCCTTTAACGAATCTAGATTAATAGCAGATAGACCGTTACACACAATTCATGTGGACACTATGGGACAATTTAAAATAAATTCGTTCCCAGGTGCTTACAAATACATTATTGTGTTTTTAGATGATTTTTCTAGATTTGCAAAAATTTATTCCATTAAAAATAAAAATGAAGCTGCTAGTTGTTTAGAAAGCTTCATAAATACAACTAGAAATTTATTAGGTAAAAATGAAAAAGTGTGCTATATCAGAACTGATAATGCTAGGGAGTTTACGGGAGGTGATTTTGTAGATGTTATGCATAAAGAAAAAATAGAATCAGATTATGCACCACCGTATACTCCAGAGTTAAATGGTACAGCCGAGAGATTTAATAAAACAATACAACAGAAAATTAGAGCGTTATTGTTTGACTCTGGCCTACCTAAATCGATGTGGATATTGGCAGCTGAAACAGCTGTTAATATGTACAATCGAACACCTCACAAAACCAATGGTTTTGTATCACCATTAAATAAACTCAATGCAAAGATTAGCACACATATGAATAAAATTAAAAGGTTTGGATGTTTAGCTTATGTTAAACTTCCAATATCAGAAAATAAATTTTCTGAAAGAGCAATAAGATCCATACTAGTAGGTTACTCACGTACTGGTTATGTATTGTGGGAGCCAACCTCTGGAAAATTCTTAAATTCAAGACATGTCAGATGTAATGAAAAACTAGTTTATAAGGATATTTACAAAACAAAAGATTTAGAAGTTGAAGATTCTCCAACAATTGAAAAACAAAAAGATGTAGAAGTAGATGATAATCCGATTGATGGGAAATTAGATTCTGAATCTTCTGATGCAAATACTCCTGTAACAATAAATTCTAAAGATAAACTAGTTAATTCAGACAAATCTAAAAAGCGTAAATTAGACGATAATGTATCAATTGATAACAAATTTAAGAAGTTGAGAGCTTCAAAAAGAAAACCAAAACCCAAGATAGATGATAACTTCGTTTATGCCAAAACAATAAAAAAGTTCACGATTGTAGATGAAGAAGATTTTATACATGCTATGCTTTCTTCTATCAACAAGGATCCCAGTAATTACGAAGAGTGTTTACTGCGGGAAGATTGTGTTGATTGGATGAAAGCAGTTAAAGAAGAGTTAAAATCAATAGATGATAACAAAGTCTACAATCTAGTAAAAAGACCTGTAGATGCTAATGTAGTGAACTCTAGATGGGTTTTTAAAACCAAAATTGGTAAAACTGGAGAAACCATCTATAAAGCTAGAGTGGTTGTAAGAGGTTTTCTAGATGTAAACGAGTATGAGCTGAAAGAAACTTATGCTCCAGTCTCAAGACTTCCAGTAAT
Source organism: Chrysopa pallens (assembly GCA_020423425.1). Taxonomy (NCBI): domain Eukaryota; kingdom Metazoa; phylum Arthropoda; class Insecta; order Neuroptera; family Chrysopidae; genus Chrysopa; species Chrysopa pallens. Next base: position 80,257 of record CM035593.1, read on the forward strand.
AAGATTAGCACTAGCAATCATAAATAAACTTGATTTAGACGCAAGACAAATGGATGTAAAAACTGCCTTTCTGTATGGGACTCTAGAAAAAGCCATTTTTATGGAGATTCCAGAAGGCTATGATTGCAGTGATGAAATCAGAGAAAAGATGGTCTGGAAGCTTGAAAAATCTCTTTATGGATTGAGGATCAGTCCTAAGAGATGGAACAAAAAGTTCACTGAAGAAGCACTGAAACTAGGTTTGGAGAATGATCTAAACGAGCCATGCTTATTTACTTGGAGAAAAGATGGAAAAATTGCCATCGTAATCCTATACGTAGATGATATGATTGCAGCTAGCAATGTACCCGAAAAATTAGATGAAATTATAAATCATTTCAGTAACGTTTTCGAAATGAAAATTTTGGGAGAACCGGAGAATTTTCTTGGAATGAAAATTCACCGTGATAGAAGTAAACGTGAAATGTCAATTACACAGCCTGAGTACACTGAAAAGATCTTAGAACGTTTTGATCTGAAAGAATGTAATGCTCAAGACACACCCATGATAACTAGACAAGTCAAAAATAGAAACAATAAAAACATAGGAAAATTAGATGATTCCAATGTTCCAGCTAATGCACCTTATAGAGAGGCTATAGGGAGTCTGTTATATCTTGCTGGTGCAACCAGACCAGATATAGCATATGCTGTAAATTTACTGTCTAGAAGACAGAATGATCCAACCAAAGGAGATTGGACTGAAGTCAAAAGAATTTTCAGATATCTTAGAGGAACAACTGATTTGGGTTTGTACTATAAAGGTAAAACCGAAATTATGGAAG